>APFE031533854.1:22842-114060 GCA_000404065.3 Pinus taeda | reverse complement strand
GATAGTACAGTCGGACTTATGGATCACTGGATGGAGTTCTCCCTAGTTGAGAGGGAGTGTTAAATTGGCAACTAGGGCCAAACTCCATGTGGGTCGGCTTATTTATGGCAACTGATATTTTTATTGGATCCCTCTCGTCGAGGGGTGTAGGATTGATCCAAAGATCATCCGATTCCGATAAGTATTTATGGAGATATGAATTTATTTTGTTTATATAATTATTATCAAGCCGACCAACGCTTATGTAGGCTCTAGAAGCCCATCCGTCGTGTCTATTCATCATCCTCTTTTAGTATAAATAAGAGAGGATTTGGAGTCATTAGTACAACATATTCTTGATGTGATCTCATCTCCACGTCTTGGGTTTTTGGATAAGGAGTGAGACACCAAGAGTAATACGCTAGCCTAAAGATGATACTCTAACTCACACAGTTGATGCCCTAGTTTGCACACAGATGATGCCCTAGATTGTATGTTGTAATGGAAACACAAAGCCACGGTAAGGGAAGTATTTCATACGATGTAATACACATGGACACCTTGCACGCTGTCATAAAGACACTGTCCAACGCAGTCATGAAAAAGACATATATGCAGATCAGGGAAGGCATGTAAAATGCAACCAAAAGGAGAACTGTTCACGTGGGTTTCCATACAAGATATATACTTCAGGGATGCAATCATATTGAATGCATTATGGGATGGCAGCAATGTAATCCAACGCAGTCACATTGAATGCAGATATATACATCAGGGACGCATTCATATTGAACGCATTATGGGACAGCAGAAACACATTGAACGCAGGGACGCAGTCACATTATATACGCTGTTATAATGTAAATGCTGGACAGTATATACGCTGGGCACTAGAAATATATACACTGGGCATTCATATAATATGCCACGTATTCATATCGCAATACATATATCTTGGAACGCAATCATATAATATACCACGCAGAGTTAGACGCTGTAAAGGAAAGAACACATCATGGATGCAATTATATTTCTGATGAATGGAACACAAAGAGATATGGGTCATAATCGTTATGAACATAGTTATATTTATGATGAATGAAAATGATAGTCATTGAGTTGTAACATAAATGTTGGATGATGAGCAGCAATATATATATATACGTTGGGGTGATTCAAGTTACATGATGTATATATATATGGACAGTGATATACTATATATGAAGACTCATATATTCTGACCTATGCTCATATACGCAGGCAAATTGGCGTACAACATATATCCATGGCAAGGTATATATATATGTAGATTATGGCAATAAATATCCATGCAGGCAGAACGGCGTATTATCATAAGGACACAGCTATGATTTAATGTGCATGGATAGCACAATGATACATGGACCATGGACAACACCATGATGAGTGCAATCATAAGCATGGGCAACGTGAAGCAGGATGACTATCATGATTAGTGCAGTGTGGTGCAGTACACTGTAAGGTACAACAAATGGACGAGATGCAGAATGATGATAGGTGAAGGAGTCACCTTGAGTATCAGTTGAAGCAGAATGTCTTCAACTGATCTCATCGTTATAGGAGATGATCTATGCTTAGATCTAGATAAGTCAAAGTGTTGACTTCTATTGTAAATGTACTCTCTCTCTCTCTCTGCTGAACTTTGAAGATAAAAGAAGATTTGATCAAAGGGTTTCCCCACACATTGTGTGGTTTGTCCCTCGCTTGCGCCATATCTTGTGTCCTCTTGCCTTGGCTTTTCTTCTGCGATTTATAGTTATGTTCTATCTGCGGTTTATCTTAATGTTGATGTGATTGCCAACTACGAAAATTTAAATAAATTGCTTTAGCATAGAACATACCTAATCTTAACAAGAAGTCCATGGACTGGTTGTGGTGCTAGAAAAGGTTCCAAATAAGGGTTGATAACCAGGTGGCACAGAGGGACCACCATACAAATGGGTTCCTAGCGAAGTCACAAATATGGAGGTAGCTGCAACTTCAGTTGACTCACTCATGATAGTAGATACAAGTTGAGAAATTGTCATTGGTTCAATCATGGTTAAACTTTCCAAAGAAGTTTGCTAAGGGAAACTCAATGGTGAGTTGAAACGAGGGGTGCTAGGTGAAGGAGCTTGTATTGGAGTATGGGGAGTATGAAAAGGATGGGCTTGATAAAGAGGAATCCCTCGTAAATGGATAGGATAGGAAGGTTGAGCCTCTTCAATAATTTTGTCAATACTCAAAAGATCAGGTGGAAGTACTTCTCCATCAGGACTGAGATATACAGGTTGTGGTTGGGTTGAAGGCAGAGGAAGAGAAAGAGAAGGCCCTAAAGTAATAAGTTGAGTTAACTAAGGCTCCTCGGGTTGTATAACCTCAGGTTGTAATATATCTGAATTAATAAATTCAGGTTCAATGACCTCGTGTAGTATAGTTTCAAGGTTTTCAATTTCGATTGTGCTAGACTCACCAACTAGTAAAGATGTAATCTCAAGTTCAATACTTATAGGAAGAGAGGATTCTAGTTGATTGACTTCAGATGTAGTACCAGAAGGAGATGCTTCCAAAGTACCAGCTTTAGTTATTTGCATATTTTTACTCTTCTAACATTCAAGTGTTGTCTCGGGATGTAAAAGAGGAAAAATTTGCATCCTATGAGAACAACGGGGTTTTTGGGGTTGTTCTTCCATGATGGTTATTAAATTTTTGAAATTAACAAAAAAAAAAATCAAAAAAGGTAGGTAACTATTCAAAATGGTTTACCAAGTAACTGTGAACTGCATAATACCATTTCCAATACATGCAAGTAATCTCCCTGAATTTTGTGTTTGGTGTATCACAATATATAAGGTGGTTGACTTGGTTACCGATGGAGGGATATCAACCTATAGGGGACTTCTAAAATATAACTGGAGGTACGTGGAAGTGCATTATGTAGTAGTGTTGTCTAATGTGTCATCTATGATAGGAAGCATTCCCATATACTTTTCATGTGTGGAGCACCATCTAATATACTTGAAGGTACATGGAGAATGATCTGATACACTTATGTATGTGGAATACCAATTACCTCCAGAATGTAACATGGAAAAATAGTGGTAGCTCCCACTTTTAAAGACACACAAACATATCTTTAGCCTATACCTCTATGTGTTTGCATTAATGTTCCAAATGCTCCTTAGATTGATTGAGTAAATTTTAGAGTTGATCTTTGATTATGTTTTAGTTTCAAGGCTCACCACAAGTTCACTTGAATTCCCCACAATGCAATCTACCATGATAATAAGAACTCCTTTATTTTCAATGAATATTTATCTATGGGAGGGAAGAAACAAAAAGTAATGCATCACACAATAATGCAACAAATAAAGCTTCCTAAGTATATCTTTTTAGTGCAACTGTTCTAATTTAAACTCAAAACCATATATGATGCAAATAGTGAAAAATTTCTCTTCCTACCTCTTAATCTTCAAATGCAATGAAAATTAATAAAAGGAATCACACAGAATATGACTATAATAGCAATTTCTTCTAGCGAATCAAGGATCAAGAAAAATGTCCACCAAAGACCTAATTGATAAGAACAAAGAAAAATCCAAAGAAATTCTTATCAAAGGCTAATAAAATCAAAATAAAACATAATGAAGGTTTTTCAAAGACAAAGACAAACTCAGAGTCTCAAGGAAAACTTGTTGGACAAAAGCAGAACAAAGAGAAAGGAAAAGGAATGATTTTTTTTTTTTTGCATCCTACATGATCAACACATGTGCATAATAGGAATCAATGCACTACAACACATGTATAGAGAAGCAACAGATGTGCTAGGGCGCTCTGCCTCATAATAGAAAAAGTGTTGGGGCTAATTTGGTCAAAACACGACACAAGAAACCTGACCAACCTCAAAAAATGTTTTCTTAAGGTCAATCATTGTCAAAATACATTGATTAAGTTCGCTTTGAGAGGTGAAAAGATGTTAAGGTCAAGAAAACCAATAACGTAAATATCAATCCCTAATGGAGTCACCAATTTGTTATATGGAATTTCACTTCTGCGGACAACAATGAATTCCCTAGATCTAGTGAAGTGATCTAGAACAAGAGAGGAAAAAAAGAATCAATGTTTTCATTAGAGAAATTAGAATACAGAAAAGGAACCTACCTGGAATTCGTAGCAAGTCCTTCTCTTCGCTTTGCTTGTAAGCTCCAATTCTAGCTCCATGCACTATAAATGGAACCTACAACAATGACTAAAACAAGAAAATGAACTAAAATATCCACATAGCATAATCCAATATCTTTATTCAGTGAGTCAACATGGAATTCAAATACAAGAGAAAAACATAACACAAGTATAGGAAAATAGGATACTTTTTGTATTAATAAATAAAGGAGAGAGTTGTAACCTTATATAAAAGGTAACTTTGTACATGTGTCTCCCCACTTGAACTGCCCTTCCTTGTCATAAAGAAAATATTCACACTTAACCCTAATGCAAATGGATGATGATTGCTTAAGCTAAAAGCAGTGGTATGAAGGCACTAGCAATCTCCAAAATACAACCCAGACTCTATGGGAGGTAGTAAATATATAGGTTGAAAGTGATAGTTTAGGATTTACCAATCTAGACTTAAGATCCACATATGAGGGGAGGATGACCTCAAGGGATAAGAGATAAGGTATCCAAGATAGGTTTAGATAGGAATTCGAGATCTCTATCCATGGTAAATAGGTAAAACCACCTTATAAGCTTCTGGAAGAAGAGACTTTGTTTTTTCTTTCCTAAATTTCTAGAATCAATGAACTTGCAGAAGGGAGAAACATGCGCTGATCAGTGCTAATTCTCAGGTATGCATATTGCACCCAACAATGGTGGACAAGAACACAGGATATGTTGGGCCTAAAAACATGTTTTTTTAGCAGATAGACCTAGAAACTCACACTTTTGGGAGAATTGATGCTTAGGGCTTTACAAAGGAATTATGACAAAGTGTTCATGGATTTCAATTGATCCTATTTTCAGGCCTTTTTGGATGATGTGACAAAATGGCATGTAGCAGTTGGCTCCTATTACATGTTGTCCTTGCCTTTGTAGTTCTAAAAGGCTCTGCAAGATGACAACATTGACTTATGCTAGCCTCTCTTATGCCTTCACCATCCTTTCATTGTCAGCTTTGTAACTTTTTAGATTAGCTTTTAGGCTCCTATGCGTATCTAGCTAGTTGGGAGAGTCCCCTTCTCCCCATTGTTCACTTGTACGTAAGGATCAATACCCTATGTATGCATACTATAAATTAGTTATATGTTCATCTTCCGTCCTGAGGTCCAGTGTTGGAGCCTGGGCTCTCATACCACATCTAACACACCCCCTTACAAATTTTTTTTCTTTCATCATAGCAGCAAGGAATGGACAAGGCCAATATTCTAACCAAGGATAAGCAACCAAGCTCATTTTCAAATATGCACTCTGTGTGCCATCATGGGAAAGAATAGAGACCTGAAACTTAAGTTATTTATTTTTCAAATGAAAAAGGCACATGTTTTAACTGCATGTCGATATATGTAATATGTATATGTATAACTGACCAGTAACTAGGTCAGTGTGGATGATTGTGAGTTATCCAGCTTGCACAAATATTTTTCATTGAATATTCATCAATAAGCAAGTTCAAACTTGTAATGAGCCTTTTCATCGCCAACACTCTTGGTGCATCTACAACAAAATATGAAAGAGATGTCAAGGTTGACTCATGTTATGATTTGAACAAGTAAACCTTGGTTGTACCGACTGGGTAACGCTTAACCCATTCAAACCCTTCCACTCAAGCATAGTGCAGGGGAGAAAGAATGGCAGATATTATCTCAACGCGCATCTTCCAAAATGTATGCACATACATGAATTCAACAGAAAGTGATTGCAATGGTTCGTCTCTTCCAAATGATCTAGTTATGCATAATTATAATGGAGATAATGTGTTACTTGTGGGAAGTGGTTGGCCTATGTAAATCATTGAACCTGTCTATACTAACTTTGCAAATGAAATTTCAAGGTTGGCCATTAATTTACCTATTCCTACTCATTTTGTCATAACATAAATTCAGTAAACAAAGATGCCAAAATCCTAGGCACACCAATTGATCTACATATGTATTTCTCATGTTCAGAGCGTATATTCTATATAAACTAATTACTTTCAATCTAAAATGCATTCAAGAGGATCCCACACTTTGGCATTAATTTGTCCACTCAATTTGAGCTGCCCAAGAAAATGCAAACATAAAATGGTTTATTTTCCTATTTGTTCAATAATTTCTGCAATACATGGTAATGCCAATGATAGGCATCATCAAGGTTGTATTCTCATGCTTAAGTGCACAAGTAGATACTTAATTCTTTCAAAGAAAATCGGAGTTATATAGAATGTATTATGCTTTTTGGTTGGGCTTACTAGTCACAATGAAATGCCCAAATGCACCTTGATATACATTGGCAATGCAATATTAATTTCATGCAAACTTTCTCATTCAAATATCATATTCCTCATCAGCAACATATATAATGTTATTTCACCTAATTTTGATCTCAACAGATTTCTTGATTAGACAAATGAATGTTAAAATCTTAGATAAGACAAGTTGTGAGCGAATTATATTAACACCATTACATACCTTGTGGAGCACAATGGAATAGTAGAACTGGAGCATATGTCTCTTTACTATGTGTGTAGGAATGCCAAGTATCTATGTGTAAACTACTTCAAAATTTTAACTTCTCTTCACTACCGCAAATACATATAGATGTATAAAAAAATGTAACATCTATGCAGTAGTTGTCCATAAAACTTGGTGCAAATGTTTAGCAAAAATCTAAGATCCATGAGGCATAACCTAGTGAAAATTCCAAGTAATATTAGTTGATATTCCATTGAACCTCGGTTATCAGCTTGAAGTAATGAATTTAGACTTATTGTGGACTCTATCATCGTTGCCTTGGGAGAGTTAACGATGGTGGCACATATGTGAGATATTGGTACATGATAATTATGCTTGTATGATAATCCTCATAACAAGTTTTGTAGATACTAGTCTATAACTAGTTTAATGTTGTCTTATGTAATGGGATGGCACATTATTGTACTACGAATAGGTAAACACAAGAAAAATTGCATGCCACTATTATCATGTGCTCCAATGAAAACCCTCTTTGCTGGAAATGAGTGTATATGCAACAACAATGCATATATCAACGCTTGCACAAGGAAACAACAAATGATACAACCATTAATTTTACTAATCAGGTATCTCTCATAATCATGCGAGACAGGAAAATTCTTAAGATAATGAGGATCATAACACTGTCTTAGTCTCTAGGAATCATGAAAATACACACACACACAAATATAGACACTATGTAGAAGTAATAAACACTTTGAGGTCATCGGGCCATTCAACTAAAAAATAATATTGTTTCGTGTTACCAATTGAGATAAGGAAGTCGTGTTGTTTTTTGAGGGTTCCAATATCAAGGAGGTTTTACTGATATTTGTTTAAGGCATATAGTCCACTTAATTAGTGTCTAACATACAATAGCCATAACACACCACATTTGGTTTGATCAGATCTTACGGATTCACAATAGTGCCTACACAACCCTACAATCTTGTGTTCTGGTGCAGTTAGGTATGTTAGAAACAACACATGGCCATTACAACACTCATCAATGTGTGACTTAGACTAGGCAATGGGACTAGGCTCACAACTCTCCTCCCATTCATTAAAAAACGTCTAGTAATGCAGTTGTGACCCCCGAGCATGAGAAACTTGTCCCACTAGCCAAACCACCAGATGCTTCACAAATTCCAAATGTTTTTTTTTGTTCCACACCTCCACCCTTCTTGATTCAGATTACAAACATATTTCAGGATTCCAGAGGAGCTCTTCCTCCACCCAATAGCTATGAGGGATTCCAGAGGTTTTATTTCCTCACCTCCAGCCTTATAGATTCAACTTGCAGACATATTGCGGGATTCCAGAGGAGTTCTTCCTCCACCCACTAGTCATGAGGGATTTCAAAGGTCATATTTCCTCACCTCCACCCTTCTAGATTCAGCTTGTAGACATATTCTAGAAATCCATAGGATTTGTTCCTCCACCCAATAGCTATGAGGGATTCCAGTGGAGTTCTTTATTGAAACACTAGTCATGATGGGTTTCAGAGGTTCTAGAGATTTTATTTCCTCACCTCTACCCTTTTATTTTTAGCTTGCAGACATATTACAGGATTCCAAAGGAGTTCTTCCTCCAGCCAATAGTCATGAGGGATTCCACAGGTTTTATTTCCTCACCTCCACCCTTATTTAATTAAGAACCCCAGTTATAACTACCTCTGATGGGAGCTAAATGTTGATTCATAGTGTTCTGTGTGATGGTTATACCAGGTGTGCCACACCTGCTGGGAAGTGACCAAGTAATTAAACATGGTTGGAAACTTTTTGTCTTTTAGAAAATTGGTCCAACCAAGCACTAACTATTGTTTAACTATTCTATGTACTGAGAGGACATGGTGATAAGGTCAGTTTTCTTTTAAAGGTATGGATCCATCACATTATTAACATTATTAACAAGTCACTCTGCATACAGAAGTGTAAAATTCCCACAACTAATTTATTTGTGAGGTAGTGTGAAGTAATAAGATGTATTCAGTTCAGATTTCAAAAATAGACTCTAAACATAATCAAACTCTAAACAGACTCTAAACAACACTAGAGATAGCATAAAACACAAAGGGTGTAGCTCATTAGCATTACAGTGACTCACCTCTATTGTCGTAGACTTGATGCTACATATGTTTACCCTACAAGTCTCATAATCTTCAGGCTCATGCCCTTCTTGCAACACTATTCTTCGGGCCCCCTCTCTGGATACCTCCTTCCCCCTTGTGTTCTCCCCTCCTTTCTTCTTCTACCCCTGTCTTCCTTCTCTTGGTCCTGACTTCCTTCTTTTGCGAATTGTTCTCTGTTAGTTAGGGTCTAGCCCTTTTGGCCTAATCCGAGAGGTCCCCCTGTCCCTCCTAGCTATGTCATTGTTAGTCTTTTTTGTTTGGCCAATTGGTTCCATTCCATTTGGCCCCTCCATCCCTCCATGTTTATCATTTGCCATCTTCTGAGGGTTCCCTTGAGAATCAATGGTGTGTGTGTAGATATATCTCTTTCTTGTAAAAATCAGCTTGTAAAATCAATTGCTTTCCATCCTCCATCTTCGTTTGAATTTTTGCACCCCCATCCTTCCCCAGACATGGTCTCCACATAGTACCTCGAAAACAGAAGATTAACATGATTCACTATTCAAATTATTTTTGGGAAATGTTAACATGAGTCTATGCTCATATGAATCATTCAATATCATCTCCTCAATATTAGAGGGATTATTTTATAATTGCTAGTTTTAAAGGTGGGTTGGAGTTATACCATAATTCATAGGTCCATTTACTAAGTCTCACAAACACTTATAAGTAAAACACTTTAAAAAATGTTACTTGGTATTCCCATATCTCTAACAACATAAATATGTTGGCTATAAGAACACCAATGCAATCATAGGAATTTGTTAAATATCAATATTTATGTAATATAGTACCTATCATGCATTTATTCATAATAGGTTATAATAAATGATAAAATAATTGGTTTGTAACACTTAGATATATATACAATAGGTATATAAGGATAACTAATGTAAATATTTACGTTAACTCTAAAAGTGTACCATGATTGATACCTAGACATCATATATATATATATATATATATTATATATATATATATATTATATATATATATATATATATGAGACCACAATATCTACATATTTTGCAATGATGAGAGGGGTTATTACGGACCTACTCAACTATTGACCATCTTATCACTCTTAGGATCATTGTCTACAAATGTCACAATAGTAAATCTGATCTATTTTGTTATTTTCTTGATTTTAGGAAAGCTTTCGAAATGGCACCTCGAGATAAGCTATGGGAAAAACTCGAAGAGATAATGGTCCCTCTTGAGTTGAGTGTGGTTGTGATTCGTCTTTATGACAATGTTGTCGCCAAGCTTAAGACCATTGAAGGATGGTGTTATGAATAAAAATTATATAAAAATAATAAAAAATAATGTAAAAAACAATAATCATAATTAATGATTAACTAACTAATAGTTAGTATTGAAGAGACATGTTCTAAGGACATGCCCACTAGTGAAGGGGTACTTGCCTAGGGTATATAAGCAGACCCTCATTCTCATTTGTATTCATCTCATATCAATTCTTATACAATATTTAATATACATTACTTGTCCTACAATGGATGTTTATGTTTTCAAAGTATTTTTTAATATTTTCAATGCGTGTACGAACTTTGTTTGTTACATTGGTATCAAAACCACGTTGTTAGATCTCGATACGTGGCCATAAAATTCATAAAATTTCTTGTCATTCCAGTATTTCGCTACAAAAGTTTTATGGTACAAAAGTTTATGGAGATTCTCTCCATCTTGCAATTAACCTTGGCAATTTAAAAATATATATATAATAAAGAAAAAAAGAAAATTAAATAATAAATTATATATATATATATATATATATATAAAGTAAAAGAAAATTAAAAAAAAAAAAAACACCTTACCTATCCCATGACTCCCACCGTGCCACTAACAAAACAACATAATACAGTGGTTGACTGGGCCACCGAAACCCTCAGCTAACTGTTACATGCACTCATCCACCAATTATAGTGTCGACTAGCTACCACCCAAAAGAACTTGTTCACCCTGATTTTCCATTAAAATCATCGTCGTCTGGTTCGTTGCCTATTTACTCTCTTCCTCCGCCACTGCTGCATTACCCATCGGTTTCATCTCCCACCATTCGACCACTCATCAGACAACAACCACCAACCCGTCTGGTCGCCTGGACGCAGCAAACCAAGCCCCAAGCCGAGACAACCACCTTCTTGATCTCAGCCGTTGCACCCACAAAATCACGTATGTTTCCCCTGTCACACCCTTCTCTCTGTTGCAATCTTTTTAAGTCGCCAATATCTCCACAACCCCAACAACAACGCATCTGTAATCATAAACGTGGATATCATCTCGATAGCTACGACAGGAAGAAGGGTTACATAATTTCTGAGCTTGCGTTGTTAATTGTGTATAATCATTGTCACGCAAGACTCGTATTAAATCGAGAATTTACCCACAAACTTCTTCAAGCCGCTGTTGAGGAAAATTATGCCGCTTTGAGATAATAAGATTCCACTTGTAGTCATAAACTAATCAAACTCTAATTGATTGTAATATCAGGTTCAACCACCATAACCTAAAAAGGCATTTAGTATAATTCTTATCCAAGTTGATAATCTATGTGAAGTGTTTAATAATAAAAGAGTATTTTCAAGAAATCTACTCATATTAAATACACAACATATAAAGCGTAGATGCAAGGTTTATAAAAGGAAGTTCCAAGTAAGATTCAAAGCATTAATATCCCATATTATTTTAAAAGTATGGTATTTATATATATATGAGAGTTATCAAGCGGATGCAATAGGCATAAAAGAAAAGGATTGAGAGTTACAAGCGGATGCAATAGGCATAAAATAAAAGGAAATTATTAATTAAAATAAGATTATTTTATAGAAAGTTGAGAAGTTATAAAGGATAATTAAAAGGAGTCAAATTAAATATATCACTATTAAATCACTTAAAAAGGTTATTTTATATATATATATATAATATATATATATATATATATATATATTATATATATATATATATATATTATATTTATATTATATTTTTGAGTATCAAATTATATATTTAAGTTTATAAAAAGAAAAGGTTATTTTAAAAAAGTGTATTGTGATACATACAAAATGGAGTCTAATTTGAAAATAAAGGAAAGATGATTTTCTTATAAAGGTATTTTAATTGTAGATTTTAGATTATTTACATTAAAGGGGCATATCTAAATGGAAAGAGATTAATATCTCTATTAATTTAAGCATCGACGATAATTACAGCAATATTAATTTGGCAAATCAACTATTAGTTCTAAAGCCAAATATAGGCGAACGAAAATGTATTTTTGGAAAAAAGAATATGAAATTAATGATTACAAGTAAGAGTTGATCATTATGCATATATATCTCAATTCTTTGTTGTAACTATGCTTGACAAAGAGGTTGACATAATTCTTGGTCGACCTTGGTTCAAAGAATTAGGTACGCTCATGTTAAACACGGGAAAAAAATTCTTGAGGTTCCCTTATAAGAAGAAGATGGTCACACTCCAAGACATCACTATGAAATCAAAACTAATAATACTTTCATCAAAAGATCTTAAGAATACTTTGAAACTATTGTTTGAAGAGAATTCAAAAATTGTATCAAAGAAGCATAAAGAGTTTGAAGAAATCATATCCAACAAAAACAGGGAAAATCCATGTTTGAAGGAGCATAACTAGAAACTACTTACACAAGTCAAAAAATGTAAAGCTAAGAAACACCAGTTAGAACAAGAAAAGGAAAGTTCTGACAAGAAACTCAATGAAACTTTATCAGATAAAGAAGAGGAAAAATTACGCTTAAAAAACCTTAATAAAAAGTTATTAAAACAAATCAAAAACTTAAAAGATAAAGAGAAGGATTCTAAGGACAAAGTCAACAATTCAGAAAATGACAAACTTGGACCTCTACGAAATCATAATGAGGTCCTACTTATGCAAATGAAAAAGCTTAAAAGTGACAAGAAGTCACTAGATGGTAAGTTAGAACAACTTCAAGAAAAATTATTGAAGTTGTGAGTCGTTTCAGTCCAATTTGAAGATAAAGGAATAAATATCAATCCAAACAATATCACAACTCTAGAAGGAGATAAATGAATTGAAGTGAATATGGACTCAGAAGTTGCAGCTCGAATGATGGACATTCCAAGTGAAGATTCTATAACCAACTTAGCTACATCAGTACCTAAAGTAAAATAGGAAATTACCACACAAATGTTAAAGGAAGGTCAAACAAAAAGAACCCATTATTTACATCCAAATCACAAGAATATATACCTCAATCAATCTATGAAGTTGTATCATTTGGAACATAAACGATAGATTTATGTTGCAAAGAATACTGAAGTTTGCAGAATCTAGTCATATGATAACCATTCATTATAAATTTCTAGTGATCAAAATATTCCACAGAAGATTAATCCAGGATGTTCAGATCCATTTTTAGTCTGATAATTTTGTTTATCACTCAGAGAATCATATCATTTAATATCAACAAAGATGAAAGTGTAGAGGTGAGAATATACTCAAAAAGGGAAAAGAGGTCAAGCCTTTTATCAGTAAGCTTTGAGGAAAAAGTTTTTTGAAGAGGAAGACAATGTTATGAATAAAATTTGTATAAAAATAATAAAAAAAAATGTAAATAATAATAATCATAATGAATGATTAACTGAGTAATAATTAGTATTGAAGAGACTTGTTCTAAGGACATGTTCATTAGTGAAGGGGTACTTTCTAGGGTGTATAAGCAGACCCTCATTCTCATTTATAATAATCTCATCTCATATCAATTTTTATACAATATTTAATACACATTACTTGTCCTATAATGGATGTTTACGTCTTCGAAGTATTCTAAATATTTTTGTTATGTATATGAACTTTGTTCATTACAAATGATCTAAAGAAATTAAATGCAATATCAATGTTAAGCAAGGGTATCCCTTATCCCTACACTTTGGAATTTACATTGATTAGCTTGAACCATGTCCGGAAGCTGCAAGATGCACTAGCACAAAGCTCCATGGTATGGTCATTACTATTCTCCTTTATGTTGAAGACATTGCTCTTTTGGCGAGAAGCCATGAAGATCTTGATAAACAACTTGATATCCTCCATGATTGTTGCTCTAAGATGGATATGACAGCTAATATGGACAAGACTAAAGTCATGATAATTAAGTTCAAAAATACTAACCATGATCATTTCACCTATGATAACAATTGCTTGGATAAAGTTTCTTCATACAAATACTTAGGTATTGACATTAATCATCAGCTAAATTGGAATTATAACATTGAGAAAAGAACTATCGGTGGTTAGAAATCTTATTATGAGCTTGAAAACAACTGTAAGATGACTAGTCTATGGGTTTGGAGTAAAAAAAGTTCCTCTTCAAGACTCTTGTCACCCCCATGATTTTATATGGATGTGAAGTTTGTGGTTGTAGTATATCTAGAGAATCGTGGAGGAATATCGAGATGATTCAAAAGAAATTTATAACATACAACCTCAATATTAAAGGTAATATTCCCTATACTATCCTCTTGACTAAAGTTAGCCTTTCCCCCATTGAAATCATAGCTATCTTTCACTATCTTATGTATAAAAGGAAGCTTTACAACATGGAAAGCAAGAGGTTCCCCAAAAGTTTTTCTATTTCTAGCCAAAACCCCCACCTCTAGCTCATGCGGGGTTGGAAAAAGGATTCCCAAGCATGGCTCAACTATTGGGGGATAAAGGAGGAGATCATCTTGGAGAATAGAGATAATATTAAAAATACTCACTTCCAAATTTAAAGATGAATTGTGGTATGATAAAGAGTTTGAGGGTAAAAGGAAGCTAAAGTACTATAAGGAGGTAATCAACCCCACTCTTGTTAACCATAATTACCTCTTTGTCTTGACTAGTGCTAAGAATAAAATGAACATTGCGAAGATAAAAACTAACTCCCACAAGCTTCAAAGTGAAAATGGGCATTGGTCTATCCCAAAACAACCTGGGAAGAAAGAATGTGTCAGTTGTGTGACACTAAGAGGATTGAAGATGAAAATAACTTTCTCTTGGATTGTATGGCCCTCAATCACATCTGTTCTCATTTCCAAACATATATCAGGCTTCCAACCTTCTTGACTTGTTCAGACAGGATAACTATAGTGATCTCAAAACGCTCCTCCTTTCTATTTGATTATAGAATTAATATTTTAAAAAGTCTCAATTAATTTCTTTTCTTAAGGTCCAATAAAACTCATCATCATCATCATCATCATCATCATCATCATCAATCAATCATCATCATCATCATCATCATCATCATCATCATCATCATCATCATCATCTTCATCATCATCATATTTTTATAACTATATATAGCCCTTTAATTTAATTTTTGTTATGTTTTTCACAAATAGTTTGTTGATAAAGTAATTTTTTTAGTAGGCTTTTTTAATTTTGTTTTATTAGTTTGAGTTTAATATTATATATATATAATTTATTTGATTTTAGTTTTTATTTTTTGGTTCATTCTTATTGTTTAAGTATCTATTTGTTTAATTGTTTTATGATTTATTTTGGTAATTAATTTCTTGACTTTTTGTTTTATCATTGTTGAATTTCTAATGGTTTTCTTTTCAATAAATTGTCATTTTGTTTTTACATTTTATTAATCAAGTAGTCATTAAGTACGATTTTTTGGAAGTTTTCAGGTTTATTTTCGGATATGATTTGTCTAGAATCTCGCATGGATTCATTGAAATTGCACGTTTGACAAGTGAACTCTTCACAATCGAAGTGTTGCAAGGGTTTTCGAGGGTGTTAAATCCATATATACAATCAAAAAACCAATTTAAATAACACAAATCAATATTTGGCCTGATCTAGCTCGAGAAACTCCAAAAAGTCACACTTAAAACTACTCCTTTATAAATTATATGTTTATTTATTTATTGCAAATTAAATAAATATAATAATATGTTTAACTAATTATTTTATTTATTAATTAATATGTTTAACTAATTCTTTCCTTCTTAATAACCACAACTATATTTACGTTTAATTAAAAAATTTCTCTAACCAAACACCCCATTTTAATTGCATTAAGGGTATCTTAAGCTTATTTTTTATTATTATAAAGTATTATTATTATTGATTAGAAACTTCCACAATTATTCATATTGTTGGAGATTTTGTGAAGTGAACTATCTAATGTCTTTGATATGTCCAATGTTTCGAATGGTTACTCTATCCATCATCAGGGACCAAAGAGCTTTTGTGAGTAAACCAATGTTGAAGTGCCTTTTTTATAGTATAAAAGGAACAAAGTAATTGGTTAAGTGTAGAGAATAAATTTGGTCAAGGTCGAATATCAAAATTATTAAATTTATTGATAAGTGAAACAAGTATTTGACCAAATTGATATTTAAAGAATAATAATTGTAATTTGCATTTGAACAAATTCACAATTAAAAATTGAATAATAATAATTTTACAAATAAAATATAAATTAGTTAACAATGAAATAAGAATTAATTGAAATTTAAAAATTATTTATAATTAACTAATTTATATTAGATAAAATTAACAATAAAAATAATATTGGTAGATCTTAGATTTTTGTGATCCATATTGATAAATGAGATTATCTTTATTAATTACATCATTGAAGATTTTGTCACTAATATAACAATTTTATTATTAAAAAATAATATTATATATTAATTGAAAATAAGAATTAATAAGAGTTAAGAATTAAAGCAAATTAATTAAATTTAAGAAAAAAATTCAAAAAATAATTTAAAAAAATAATTTAAATTTAAAAAATAAAAAGTAAAAATAAGATTAGTTGAAAATTTATTTATTTTTAAATAATAAAATAAGAATTAGTTGAAAATTAATGATTTAAAATAATAATTAATTAAAATAAATAAGAAAATGAAATAGAATTAATAGTAATAATATTTATTAATTAAATGAAATAGGGAATATAATTTAAGGAGTAAAATAAATAATTTAAAAATATAAATCAAAAAGAAAGGAAGAAAAAAATGAAATGAGAATTAACAATAAATAATATTTATTAATTAAATTAAATAGGAAATATAATTTAAGAGTAAGATAAATAATTTAAAAAATATAAATCAGAAAGAAAGGAAAAAATGAAAATGGTTTAATTTGGAAATGATAATTTAAATATTATTATTATTATTTTATATGAAAGGGAAAGGGGGTGTGGTTCTATGAAACACACCAAGGGTTGGAGAAAGGCAATCAAGGGAGGGGGAATTAATAGGTGAGATGGTAGGGGGAATTAATAGGTGAGATGGTAGATGACTCGTTTCCAAGATTGTCTTGGCTTGTATCGTGCCTATTAAAATTATTAGGGTTCTTCTTGATTTCGAGGGTTTCTCGAATAATTCGAGAGTCATAGAAAGGAATGGAGGCAAGGATTTTTGGAACTCTTTAGAGGATCTAGACATTATTTATTTTTCTTGTTAGTCCTCCATCTATATCTTGAAGTGATGATGAATTGCTTCGAAAGGTTGACCCCAAAAATATTGTTGTGATTGATCGAAAAGAGTCATTCTTTAAACATTATGAATCACATAAGCTTGAATACTCATATATTTAAAACAATATCTTAACATCTTGAGAAGAGTGGTGGAGGTATGGCCTTGCAAGCAGTATCAACTCATCACTTCAATTAGCATATCTTCTTGTAGAAGTATGACCACTTGCAAACATGGTAGTGTAACGAGACCAAAAATTTGCTTGGAAAATAGTGGAAATTTCGGCAAGATTTTGACCAAAATCAAACAGAAATTTTGAGAAATCTAGTTTAGAGTTGCCAAATTTCATGATTTTGGGTACCCTGGAGTTTTTGATTATGCTAAATCCATTTATGAGAAAAATTGTAACCTCCTTAAACAAAACTCTTACAAATTACGAAATGAATAAACACATTGAATCAACTGTTTCACGGTAGATTTTACTGAAAATTTAAATGATTATCAAAATTTAGTTAAGATATGTATACTGTTTTCCCTGGTTTCAAAACACGAAGGTATAACTCAGAAATGAAAAGTTTGGTTGTGAGATTTGAAGATTAGATATGCTATTTTCGAATGCTGGAGAGAGCCGGAACGCGAAGTGGAGGAGCCGCCATTGCAGCCAACCAGGTGTGACCATTCCCTTTTCTACCAATCACAGACTGACATAGGTTTCTCTAGATGGTCACGCAGCCTCAGGTAAGCATTCCTTACATTTCCATTGTCGCATTCGGTGGTATCGCGACGTGCCTTTCCGCTAACCTACATGCACTGCATGCTTTTGCTTTGTCGCCACGTCTCTAGCTCATAAGCTTCAAGGCTATCCTCGTTATATTCTGGTCTTTCCATCTGGTTTCAGTTTCTTTTGCTCCGTATACAATCTCTGTTATCTATCTCGCTAGTGCTTTCTGAGTTTTGCTCGATTTTCTATGGGTTATGGTTTTTCTCTGTGTTGGTGGCTGGCTTTCCTTCGACGCGTTGGCGCTCTCTCCGGTTTTAGGTGAGGTCTTGGTTTTCCTCTCTTAGTTATCTAGTTTTATGGTTTTGTTAAAAGATTTGCAATCTGGGATGTATATGGATCTGTTTTAAGATTCACAAAATCGGGTTTATTTATCTGTCTTGCCTCAAGATTATCTGCCTTATCAATGGTCTTCCATGATTTCTTCTGGGTCATCTTCCACGGGCAATCTTATCACTGAATGGTTAATCTTTATTATTATGGTCTTTAGAATTTTGAACTTTTTGATTATTGCCTTTACGACTCTCCTCCTAGCATATATGGTAGGGAGATGCATTCTGGACTAGAAGAAGCTCTATGTTTCTTCACATGCAACTGGCTAGAGGAATGGTTTGAGTACCCGTTCCTGGTTTTATGCTTCCCAGTGGTTTTCTGTACAAGCTTTTTATGAGGGAGTTTTTATATTCCTGTAATATCTTGTCCATCATTTGGAGGTCTCTCAGATCATTGCATCATTATGCATTATGGGGGTATGATCGCTGATCTATTTTTGTGAGGGAAGTACTGCTATCTATGTAGTGCTTTTTTCTCTGGGTTTGGATGACATTCGTCTTCTTTTGATTTTCCTGTTCCAGCATGGTCCTCAGAGATTTCCTTCTAAAATTGAAGAGTTCTTTCATAATCTACAAACCTTGCTCTGATATCCGAATTAGGTTTGGTCGTTGGTGGTGTATCTTTGCGTTGTATTGTTGCTACATTGACTGCAAGGATTCCCCATCTGGATAGGCCACTCTGGTTTTTCCATGCTCCAGCCATCGACTTTGGTTGTGGGTGGTTTCAGGATTCCGATTTTCAGGTTTTATGTGGTTTTATTCAATTTCATCTCTTAACGTCTAGACCTATCCTCGTCCTCTTTCTGACATTTCTTACCATTATGTCAAGTCTCATTGAAGTCTTTCTCTCCATTGCTTTATTTTTTATGGCACTCTCTTGTCATCATTCCCTCTTTCCTTATACAGTTCTCTACTAGATGACAGATCTTTAGTTGTCGTGACGTTATCTGTTATCTAGAGTCTCCAAGGATCGGTACTTCCTGATTTTTTGGGACTTTCTGGATCCTGCCGATCCTTTTTTAGTCTTATTCTCCAGGTGTTATTTACTTGTTTCGGGCAGGGTGCCCATCAACCTCGGTACTTTCATATCCCTTCTTTAATTGGTTGTAGATTTTCTGGTCCTCGTGTCTTGTCTCATTAGATGGAGGGTGGATCGGACTCGGCCACGGAGGCTCTGATTCAAGCTACGTTGTTGGCGGAAAAGCCCCATGTGAAGTCCAAGTCGTCCGATGGTTGGCATGCCACCCTGGACGATATGTTTATCAGGCCTTCTGCTGGTGAGGGGGTGTCTCATTCTCTCCGTAAGGTTGTTCATCACAAATCTAGGATTCCTGTTAAAACAATTGCTCCCCCTACGGCTATTTCTCTTGATTGTTCGATCCTCTCGGAACGTATTGAAAGCCTTCAACAGCTTGCATTGATTGGTAAGTGGCATTTCCCTGTTATGGATGATGCGGGTATGAGAACCTGGCTCGACGAGAGGTGGAAACCACTGGTGGGCTACACTCTTGTTATTTCCCGTCTTATGAAAGACTGGTACTGTTTCCATTTTCTCAAAGTGGCTGATCTGGAGCTTGTCTTCAAAAGACCTTGGGTATGTGGCAGAAATTTTCTTACTCTGTACCGATGGTACCTTGGTTTTGATCCAATGAAGAATACCCCTACAAACTGCTTGATTTGGGTAAAACTTCCAATCTCCCATTGGAATTATGGACTGCTGAGGCTCTATCTGTGATTGGGAATTCCATCGGTAGATTTATATACGTGGATCCTTGGTGCCGTGGCGAAAAAGATAAGAGGATTGCTTGGATACTTGTGGAGAAGGCCTACAAAGGAGGCTATCCGGAACATATTGATATCGGATGGGGCCACACTCGTTTCCGTCAGCGACTTGATTTTTGGGGGATTCCATTTCATTGTGCTTTCTGTCACAGGACTGGTCATCTTATTGACCATTGCCGTCGTTTTAAAAAACAACCATTCGGCTCCCTTTCACTTCATCCCCGCAACGCTCCTCATCTTTCCCGCGATGATATGCTCTCTCCATCCTCGGCTAGTTTATCAGCGTCCTTTTCTCATGGGGCCCCACCCTCGCAAATGATGCCCCCCCATCATGATGAACCTCCTCCTATGGCTCATAATGCATCCGATATGGGCAATTCAATTGACCTGTCATCCGCTTTCACTTGCTCGGTTCCTCCTGAACCTGTGGATTGCGATGTGGTTCCATCTCCGACCCCCATCCCTGTTGCTGAGGTTACTATTGGCTCCATCCCGATTCATATATCTTCATCATCACCATCTCGGGACCCTTGCTCCTCAAAGGGTAAAGACCCGCTGATCAATGTCGCCCCGCTTTTTACCTCGGTCTCATCTCCTCTCAATTTATTTGATTCTGATATTGATCATATTCTTAGTGATAAATCTCTGGATATGGAGCCTCTGACTATTCACAAACCTCCTGGTTCGTCTTCTCCCTTTATTAGTCCTTGCTCAGCCAGAAATATTACTGTCCGGAAGAAGCATGCCGGAGGAAGCAGACATTTCAGAGGTAGGTCCATCACTTCGCTGTCCGGTGTGAGGAATCTAGCCCTTATGGATGTTCCTATTGTTGAATCAACTGATATACAGCCTCTTAGAGCATGTCTGGCTAGGGAATCTTCAAAATGTCATTCATGATCTCATTGAACATCCGGGGATTGGGCGCCTCCCCAAAATTTGCGTCGCTCAGGGAGCTCTTTTTGTCGAACCGGCCCAAGATTATTCTGATCCAGGAAACCATCCATTCTTGTCTGGATACTATCTCTTTCTTCCGCAAAATGTTCCCCTCATGGCTTATGTTTGCCACAGATGCTAATGGCCTATCCGGGGGCTTGGCTGTCCTATGGGATCCGGATTGGGTCAGCGCCGTTGCATACAAATGTTTTGCTGGTATTCTTATTTCGGCGTCCATTAGAGGTCTTGATTTTCCTTTCAACATCCTAAATATGTATGCGCCCTATAAAAACCAACGCCCTTTCTGGGATTGGTTGTTTTCTTCGGCATTTTTTAGTATTGGCAACTTGATTACTGCGGGTGACATGAATTTTACTTTTGGTGATAATGAATGTTGGGGGAATTTCCGCAAAAGGGATCGTTGGTTGACTCTCTCAGATTGGATTTTTTAAACAGAGACCTGATTGATATCCCCCCATCAATCATGTTACCTACTTGGGATAATGGCAGGTTGGGGGCAGCTTATATAGCAAAGCGGATTGATCGTTTTCTGGTTCATTCTAGTCTCATTGATAAATTGGGTATGCCTCTATCGTTCATTAAATCGGCTTTCATATCAGATCATCGACCCATTGTTCTCAAGTGGCGGGAATCTGGCTTTCGTTTGGGATATCCTTTCAAATTCAACTGCACTTGGCTGGAGTATCCTGATTACATTTCTCTCATTTTAAATTCTCTTAAGAAGTTCATGGAAAACGACGCCTCTGACTATCGTCCTTCATTAAGGGATAAAATGGTATATTTGAGACAGATTACAAAGAGGTGGCAGTTAGATAAAAAAAAGAAGGATCGTCTGTTGTTGAATGATCTACAATTGGAGTTGGACCTTCTTATTGGATCTACCAGTTTTGACTTTCTTCCTACTCACATTAGGTGCCCTATTTTGGAAATCGAATGCAGGAGACAGTTTTTTCTTCAACAGGAGGAGGCGACTTGGCGTCTAAAAAGCCGGGCTTTATGGTTAAAGTCAGGCGACCGTAATACAAAATTTTTCATCGGGTTGCAAACGCCAGGAGGGCAAAGAATTCTATATGGAAGATATCTGACGACAGTGGCGGTTTTTATGTAACTCAACAGGATATATCAACTAAAGCAGTGAGGTATTTTAATACACAATACATGAGGAAAATCAGGGGAGTTTTCCAGGACGTTCTCTGGGGTATCGAGTTGGCCCCTCATATGTTCGATGTGGATGGAAACGTCGATCTTCTTCGGCCCATTACAGAAGATGAACTATTATCTACGT
This sequence comes from Pinus taeda, assembly GCA_000404065.3. Classification (NCBI taxonomy): domain Eukaryota; kingdom Viridiplantae; phylum Streptophyta; class Pinopsida; order Pinales; family Pinaceae; genus Pinus; species Pinus taeda. The sequence goes on along the minus strand of APFE031533854.1, from coordinate 91,595 downwards.
TAAAAGCTTTTAGTAAGGACAAGAGTCATGGTCCTGATGGTTGGACCATTGAGTTCTATATTCACTTTTATGAGCACCTGAAACATGACCTCATTCGGATGGTGGAGGAAGCCCAGATATCCGGACAGATTCATCAAAAGACTTCTTCTACACTAATTGCGCTCATTCCGAAAAAATGTGATGCTGAATCCTTCCATGATTTTTGGCCAATCTCTCTTTGCAATATATCTTTCAAGATCATATCAAAGATTATTGCGGAAAGGCTTAAGCCTACCTTGGCATCCTTTATCTCTCTAGACCAACATGCCTTTCTCTGTGGCCGCAACATTCTTGACAATGTCGCCATTACTCAAGAGGTCATGTTTTCGATGAAAACAAAATCATTAGATGTGGCTATTCTTAATGTAGATCTTCAAAAGGCCTATGATTGCTTGGAATGGGACTTCCTGCGTTGTTTATTGGCAAAAATAGGTTTGAATCCTCAGGCTATTGATTGGATTATGTCGTGTGTTGAGAATGTTCATTATTATGTTTTGATAGATGGGATTCCAACATCTTTTTTTCCTTCTGAAAGAGGCCTTCGCCAGGGATGCCCATTATCCCCTCTATTATTCATCCTTTCTATGAATACCCTCAGCCTTCGGATCAATAAGGCTGTGGCAGAAAAGAGATGCAAACCGATTCGGATTTGCAGGGGGATCCATGTTTCTCACAATCTATTTGTGGACGATGTACTAATTTTTTCCATGATGTGCAGAATGTCTTGGTTATGTTTGAACGATATCCTCATCAGGTTTCAGAGGGCTACGGGGTTATTTATTAATAAAGCAAAAACAGCTATACACCATACTGGAACCAACACGGACATGGCTATATGTATTGTAGACCTGCTTGGTATTACTCTAAAACCATTGGAAGATGGAATGAAATATTTGGGGTTTCATATGAAGGCAAATGGTTATACAAACATGGATTGGTCATGGATATTGGACAGATTCTCCCGAAAGATCTCTGTATGGGAAAACCGCGCTCTCTCTCTAGCAGGGAGATATATCTTGACCCAAGCCGTTTTGTCCCAGTTGGCGGTATACTGGGCTCATTTATATGCTCTTCCAGTTGGTATTATCAAAAAGATCAATCGTATTTTAGCAAAATTTATCTAGAGTGGCAGGTTCAATTCACCTAAAATACACCTGGCAAAGCTGGATAGGATTACTGTGCCAAAGAACAGAGGCGGTTGGGGTCTGCTTGACATAAGTCTTTTTGGACAGGCTTTATTGTGCAAATCCTTAACGAGAGCACTCTTTGGAGAGGGACTTTGGAGCATGGTTATCAGGCGCATCTACCTATAGGACAAGGATCTCATTTACTGGTATCGGCGAGGAGGTTTTGGTGTTCGTCATGGCTCTGCTGTCTGGCTTGGTTTCAAACGGATTCAGCATTTCTTCTTTAGGCGTCTTACTTGGAGATTAAGCACGGGAGCGCGCGTCTTCATTGGTTTAGACTCTATTTATGGAATGCAAGACAATTTCATAATCCCTGATGATCTGCTATCCTTTTTTCACAGGTCAGGTTGTTTTACTTGAGACAAATTAATTCACTCTTGGCAGGGCCCGATTCCGATTTGGAAAATGGCACAGGATCTCCATATCCTGGTCCCTCTGCGTGCTGGATGGAATGCATTATCTTGCTCCCTACGCGGTTTGGGTATTTTTAGATCAGGCAGCCAAGACTCTTTGGTTTGGGTCATTCCAAAAAAGAAAATGCCGGCTCGCATTTGTGACATCTACTGTGACATGTCATATAACTGTCACCCGCCTATCATGCCCATATTTCCAATGAATTACTGGACTCTAAGATGCCCGCTCAAAATGATATTATTTTCCTGGCTTGTTTTCAACAACCAAAACTTGACATGGGACAATTTGAGACGTAGATGCTGGCAGGGCCCAAGTCATTACTATATGTGCGAGGCTGCAGAAGAATCCAATCAACATATGTTTTTCCGATGCCATGCTACAAGACAGATCTGGTATGGTTTGTCTATTCTTTTTTGTTTTACTCACAATGTTTTTTATTCAGTACAAGATGCTTACCTTTGGGGGGGGACTCAAGACGAATCACAGAGGACACTGTTCATCATTGCCATATGGTTCTTTTGGAGGTGGAGAAATGCAAAAATTTTCCAAGGGTCAAAAGCCCCATTATGCTCTTCCATGTTTCATATTTTATCAACTCTTGATCTATTGCCTAACAGAGAACAGGGATCGGTTTCTCTCAACAAGCATGTTGGACATGCTCCTTCCTTCACATTTCCGGCGGCCTTTTTTGATGGGGCAGAACAGTCCGGTCAATGCAGATGCGTCGTACACATTATTATAGATGACAACATGGAATTCCATTTATCTTGGAATGGTGGCAATGAAACAAACAACTTGGCTGAAGTGAGAGCTTTCGCTGGGTTGTTTGCTTTTTGTTCTTTTTTGGGGATTCGGGACTTTGCCATATATGGGGATTCTAAAATTGTGGTCGATCATATCAATGGTACATGCTATATTGGATATCCCCATCTTTTGGGATGGTTGGCTCGGTCTTCACATGTCTAGAATATTCTTAATCAGCCTTCCATCACTCACATTCCACGCTCACATAATATGGAGGCGGACAGATTATCCAAGGAAGCAATGTCTTTTGACAAGGGTGAAGGATCATTGAAGATTTCTGTGGATGCTCTTTCTTATCATATTCAGGATTTTTGTTTCTCTGATTTGTGAACAATCTTCACTATATGTTATCTCCTCAACATTATAGTACTTATAACTGTTGTTATATATGCTCCTCATACAGATTGACAACATTATATGATTTTGATTGATTGACAACATTATATGATTTTGAGTTTGCTATTTTCATAGCTGCTGATCTGCTGCTGTGTTTACCCGGCACCATATGTATTTTGATGATAATTCCAGCCTATACTGAATCATATGTTCCTTTTTATATTGGCTCAATATAATAATATTATTATGATTTTTTCTCTCCAAAAAAAACTCAGAAATGAAAAGCAAAACGACAATTGCAACTGGCTTTCCAAATTATTGTATCCACTAAAATAAGCATTGCTTCAAACTCTGAAAAACAGACTTCTACCCTTTTTCCGTGCATTTGCATTATCTGAGTTGAGTTTCACATCGACCGATCGTATGTTCTATAATCTCTCATAAGCGCCCCCCTGAAATCTTAAATACATCATAAACCATTTCTCTGTATCCATATATATTTATGGTTTAGTTTTAAGCTGGAGACAAGCCCAATATGGAAACACCTACCGATAACGTTGGATGTACAGCGACTTTTGAACAGCACCTTTAAGGTAAATTGGGTGTAAACTTACTTCTCCTCTTTTCTTTTTTTAAATAATTAAGGTTAACGGAGTACACCATTTTTCAAGAAATAAGACTTTCAAATAACTAGGTTGCTCTTAGGTTAAGGTTAATTAGGTGTAAACCTAATACTCTTCTTTTATTTTTTTAAATAATTAAGGTTAATTAGAATGTTAGATAGAAGAATGATTGGTTATTAATAAGATATTATTAGTCGGAGGATTGCGTAAAATTTGATAAACTTATTATTAGTGGGAGGATTGCGTAAAATTTGATAAGTTTGGACACTTAGGATTGTGGAAGGTTGGGCCAAACTTGATTTTTAAAAGTGATTCTTATTTTAATTTCTTATAAAATTTGAATTTAAAACTTAGGAAAATGAAGTCTTACATAAATTAACTCTTTCGTAACATAAGATAAGATAGATAAGATAATTATATTTATATATAACTAATGACTACAAAATAGGTCAAAGAGACTAACTCCTTAGTGACATAAGATAAGATAATTATATTTATATTAGGAAAATGAAGCCCTACACAAACTAACTCTTTCGTGACATAAGATAAGATAATTATATTTATATCTAACTAATGACAAGATAGATAAGATAATTATATTTATATATAACTAATGACTACAAAGTAGGTCAAATGGACTAACTCCTTCGTGACATAAGATAAGATAATTATATTTATATCTAACTAATGACTACAGAGTAGGTCAAAGGCACTCTTGAGTACAATGATGTCCCTATAAAGCGAGAGAACCAAACATTCTCCTATAAAAGATACAATGCATGAAGTAAATCGACATCTGGCCCTAGCAAAGTACATCTAGGAGCTAATAGGTCTGAGGATTAGACTCATATCTCCTAACATCCAAGGTTGAATGAAGAACATTGAAGAAACTCAAGAAAGTTTGTGGGCACGATGAAGAGTAAGTGGAAGGTGCAGAGTGTACACTAAATCCTAAATCATTGCCTAGGGGAGTTCGCATTATTGAGGTCTCGAGGACCTAGTACACCTCCTAGGAACGGATCTGAGATCTAAGAAGGATCTAAGACTGATCTAAGTTTGGATATGTACTGGTATCAATTGATCTCTTGGTGCCTGTGTCTCAAGGTAGTACCTTGAAAAATGGTGTGATCCTTTGTGTGGGGTCTAGTCTCATGGGATGAGCTCAAAACCTGAGAGCCTCATGCATATATAGTGCTAAACATCTTTAATTGGGATACCTAAAAAAGCAAGCGAGGGTTCGAGAATCTGTGAACAAACAATGGAACCTTCCTCTAATCTCGTAGTATACATGACATCCTAAAATGAAGTGCACCTCTGTCTGTTTCCACTTCCTATAGATAATATACCTGACAGATTATGTTTGGTCTATCAACCTTGGCTTGTCTCTACTTGAAGTCTATGAGAACCTACTTTGAACTGGCCTAGAGCAATACCAAAAACATGCATCCATTGACAAAAAATATAATCGGGTCGAACAACCGTCTCTCAACTCCAAGAAATGCTTAGCATAGAATGTCATCTTTGGGCACAACCTCCAAGAAATGCTTAGCGTAGAATGTCATCTTTGGGCACAACCCTCCAGTAAAATTGACCAAAATGACTTTGACAAACTATCGCTATCCTCCTTGATAATCTTATTTAGGTCCTATCGAGTGGATAAAAAATGGGCAGTAACTTGCCCAAACTGAACCCTACATAAACTAATTGGTAAATGGTGAAAGAGCTTGCCTGCGGATTTTGAAAAACATGGGTTTGAATTGACAATGTACGACCCCGAACGGTTTCTAGAGACCGTTTGATACGGGGGCCGGCGCACTCAAATCACCCCGTACCCGAAGTTGCGCTTCTTTAAACAACGGCTTTGGCGAATCGGCGTTATTATTATTTTTCGAAAAGTTATCCTCTGTGCCGAGTCCCGACGACAGTTTGAGAAGTGGGTCATTATGGTGGCAAGACTGCTCCACGCTGAACCAGTTGGACGGACAAAGAAGTTACAGGAGGGGAAGTTCTGACAAAAGATCAATCTGATGTCGTTCCATCCGTTATTTGGGTGGACAAAATTTCAGTTCATTGTCTAAAAATACATTGTAACAACCAAATTCCGTTAACCACAAGAATCCATGACTTATATGTGTTTATAGTCTAATTCCAGAGTTCCAGAATAAATGTAGTGAAAATTCATAAAATGACTATAATCAGCATGTATATGCTTTCAATCCCGTGTGGGAATTAGATTGTGATAAATTCAGTGTACAATTGCCCTGTACATTTACTGTACAATCTTTTGCTATCTACTGAAGTCTGAAACCACTGGGCGGGGGGTCGGCTGCAGCGACGGCAATGGCTGCTTTTCAATCCACGAAACAGCGCGCCACGCTTGACCAAGCCTGACTCCACTGACTCTGCCCTTTCAATCCCCATCAATAAAATCAACTGTCAGTAATTATTAATTCTCCTCGATCACCGGGTTCTGTCGCACAGTTGCACTGACTTCACAGAAGGCTCTACGCAGTCCCAATGATAAAGGCTATGCGATTGTGTATATACAGTTGGCTATGCAACAATGTGATGTTGCATATATGACTAGCTTAGTCTATCCAAAAAAAAAACCACAAATTAGTTAGAAAAATGATGGAAATTTAGAAAGATATGATAAAATTTAGCAGAAATTTTTGAAAATTTGGGTTACACATCAAATTTCAGGATTTGGGGTGCCCAAGTGTTTTCAATGGAGCTGAATCTATTCCCATATCAAAAAAACAATTCAAACCCTCCATCATTTTTAATTTTTTTTTTGACTAGATTTCGGTTGGACAAGATGAAGAACCATATCAAGGCAACAAGTTAAATAGAGACACTGATCATTCTTTCTAGCCGTTTGAATAATTGGTCTCTCTATTTAACTTGTTGCCTTGATTTGGGTCTTCATCTTGTCCTGACAATGAACCACACTTGCTGGTTCGAAACACGTCAACAAATGAATTTTGATATGACTATCGGGGAAAACCTATCTCAAAAATTTTATATGGATCACAGAAACCTTAATTCAATAACGCCTATATGATTTATGCAACATTTAATATTAGATAAAAATAACAATAATTGAGAAATGCAATTTCAATAAATATGTTATGGACAATCTGAAAGATTAATTTAATTGGTTGAGTTCTTGTTGTTAAAGCACATTTGTTGTTATTGAAAGGTTACAGTTCAATCTCTCAACACTTGGGTGCTTTGTTCCATGGTTGAGTTGGCACAAAGTGATTCCTTCATGTGGATCTACCTGGAACAAATATTATGTGGACATAGTGGTCACCAGGGTTGGAATTTGACATGAAAATTGTTAGTCACAGGGTCTTTTACCCATCTTTGTCATTTAAAAAGTTTTCAAACAGTTTATTATGATGTGTTCCCAACTTTATAAAACATATTTTTGAGGGTTTCTTATTTTCCATAAATGTTATTAATACTCTATGTAAAGTTGCATTCTATTTGGGTTGGAATTATTCTACATAGCCCTAGCTTAATTGGTTGATCTCTTGATTCCAAATTAGTGACCCAATTGATCATTGATTTTTTTATTATATCTATATGCAAAATGTGTATATATTGTCGAGTATTTAAAATTATTATTTTTTAGTGACAATTATTTTATGTGTATTGAAGTATTAATTAACAATATATAAATATATATAAAATATTAACTTAAAAATATTATTTTAATTATTTTATAAACTTTACAATTAAAAAAAATCCTTTTAAAAAAACATTGTGAAGAAAAACAAAAAAAAACAAAAATTTTGGAAAACACTTAAAAAAAATCATGTTATGGCAAAAAATAAGAAGAGGAATAAGACAACTTTGAAAAATGGTTAAATAATCAATTTTAAAAAAAATGTTAGTACTTAAGACATAAGAAAATTTAAAGTATTAAAAATTTTTCAAAAAAATGGTGATGTTACTTTCAAAATCCACATGAAAATCCCTAATATTTAGAAAAAAAATATTCATACTTTATATATTGGAAAATTTTAAAGTGTCTAAAATAAGCCCAAAAAAAAAGGTTGATGTTGCATTCAACACTTTTTAAAATTGGTATGAAACATCTTTAAAAAAATATGCATACTTAAATATATCAAAATAATTAAAAGTGTCAAAAATATAACAAAAAAAAAAAAAATTATATATTGAATCATTTTTTTTCAAAATCAAATGATTTTTTGCAACTCTAAAAAAATAAGAACTCTGTATAGTTCCCGTTTGATAGGTAACTATGTCTTAAAAGATGTGGCACTTAGGTAACAACGCTATACTCCAAAAAACATTGTTTTATGCTTCAAATTGCTTCAAGAAGGTTTCAAATCCCAATTTGTCAAACTGTGTTTTAATGGAAAAAATGGTCCTATAAGCTAATTTATCCACTTTTTGCACTTTGAAAATATCAAAAAAGATGATAAACAATATAATGATCCAAACCAAATCGTTAATTGTAAAGATAACGATAAATAAAACAAGTATGAAAACTTTGAATCTAAAATAACCTAAAATTAATATATAAAGATAAATAAGCGAGCGAAATTCTTTGATTGGTCAGTGAAAGAATGGTTCTGGTCCAAGTTGTGCAGTAGATTCGTAAAATGAGGGATTCAGTTTGTGGAAGAAATTTAAGGGAAAAGTGAAAAAGAAGGATTGGGTTTGAGTTAAAACAATAGGTTATAAGATATTTTTTTATTTGTAATGGGAAACATTGTAACCTATATTAAAAAAAAGGCGTGGCTACATAGATTACCAACTCATGTGGATATTATTTTATCTTCCAAGTTAGATAATCATATATTCAATTCCAACTTTAAAAAATAAAACAGAAGCTCCACTCTTTGCTTAATAGTTTATAGTAGGGAAAAAAAGAACCATGTAGGTACATACTATAAGACGGCATGAATTCAAACCATTAAATCCATGACTTTAAAAAAAACAAAATCTGAAATATTGAAAATGATGACATAATTTAATAATAACAATGTGGAAATTTTTTGGGCAAAGCGCTTTCAATGTTTCTCGGTCCTAAAATTTGAATGTGATGTTAATTTAAATTTATGGAAGTCTTACTTATTTATGCTGAAGAATGGGAATTCAAATTTCACAATCGTCATAAGCACACATTTTAATTGTAGAAAATCCACGACAATTTGCAACTATTCCAATGAACAATATGAAAGCTAGTTTATTTCATTATGAAATACTTTTTCTACTTATTTGCAGAAAAATAGGAATGGAAATAAACACAGTCACTCAATAATCAAGACAAAAAAATTTCTCAGGAACCCAATTAGGAAGACTCTCTGCTTGTTTGAGAATTTTATTGATAGAAGAATGTGCAATATGTCTCTTACAATACAATATTGTCTCAATAGAAAACACAATGGTTCTCCCTGCTTGAACTATTCTTGAAACACCCACAAGAACCCTTGATCTTGCTTCCCTATTTCCTTGCACAAACTCCAAAGAAATTCTCCTCTATCAATTGCACACAGGTTTCTCCTTACTACGCCCTTCCCACACACAAGCTTCTGCACATAAACTCATGTTCTCTATTGTCTTGTCTCACCAACTCATGCTCACAAAACAATGATCCAATTATGTGCCTTTGTCCTCCTTTGAAGTTTTTCAAATAGGCTAAATATGGCAAGTTTTATTTATGGAAATCATACTTGTTATTGATGAGTTAACTATCTCATGTAACTCATCTAGTCTCAATTTAGAACTTGATACTCTTCACTTGCCTTTTCCCAATTATAAATCCACTTCAGTGCACAAGTCAAACTGCTTCTTTAACTCATCCTGATTTTTAGGAACTCGTCCTAATTTTTAGGAACTCATCCTGATTTTTAGGTTCTCGTCCTAATTTTTAGGAACTCATCCTAACTTTTAGGAACTTGTGCATCCTAAGGATAGGACGACTTGTTGGTCTCTTTGACTAAGGGACAAGTCAAAGAAGGGCCTTTCTCACTACTATTTTAAACCCTCCCTCTTACCGCGGAAGGTGCTTCTAGAAGAACCTCGTCCACCTGGATCTATCTCCAACAGTACCAAGTTCTTTGTTGTTGTAGTTGCTCCCTCTGAACTAGAAGACTTCCCTGTTTTCTTCTTTGGAACTTGATTTGGAGACCTATTTTTCCCACCATGTTTTGAGAGTCTATCACTTCAATCATAAGTGTCATGTACCCTATGTGCCTTTGTGGCTACTTCCTCTAGCTACGAGCAATACTGGAAGATTAAACTCTCTTATGATCTCCCTTAAAAAAATCCTCTACCCACTTGGCTCGAACTCTCCCTAAACTAGGAGTCTCTGACTAAGTGGTTGTCTCCACTAGCCCTAGGCCATACTCCTCATCATCTAGTTGGTCTACCCAACTGCCAACTAGCTTAGACTCAAATTGAGATACTAATTGAGGCTCCATCTTGAGAGCTCTATCTTGCTCTCACTCAACCACCACATCTCTACTTTGAGAACTCTCTACCTCGTTGCTCAAGGTTGCACCTGTCCCTACCTACAACTTGTAGAGATTCTTCACCCTCACACCTATTGCTTCTTACATCTAGATGCAAAGTGTTGGGGGCGTTGAAGAATGTAATTGGGTTCAGTTTTCATAATTGTACTTGAGTCAAAATGAAATATATTTATCAAAAGAAAGCAAAAGAAATTTTATTATGAATTAAATTGACTTGTTAGAGCATGGGTTTTATGCTTGGGTCAATTGTCATGGGTGAAGCATCCATTGTAGGCTTTTAGGATTTGTAAGTCAAAGTCAAATTCTATTTTGTTATGTCAAAATATTCCTCCATCAAGTCTCTTTGTAGTCAGCCTCCAAATTAATAGTCAACAAGTCAGCTTCACTAAATAAACTCATGTTGGCTCATTTACAGTGGGAACCAACTATATATATGAGTGTAGGTTTCGCTCATCAGGTAGAGAAGAGAGACAAGTTTGGAGAATTTGAGTGGGAGGGTTTGATGATCACAAAGGAAGACAATTCAGATAGAAGGAATATATTACTACAAGATAAGATATCCAAGTTGTCACAAGACCAAAGTATATATATGGGCTAACAATACAGGACCGAAGAACTGAACTAATATTACAGGACCAAGGACTATGTTTTCTAAAGGACCGTGTTATAATATGCATGCCACCACTACAAGATTGAAGGATATCATGTCATCATTTGAATGTTTTCATCACAAGATCGAAGTGTTGAAAAAAGTGTAACTAGGTTTAGTCTTCATAGTGACATGATCTTTGTAAATGATGTAATAAATTATTCTTGTAATCTTGCTACATGGGTTTCATGAGCAATAAGTGTCTCTAGTTGAAAGACATCTTCTTGATGTCTTTAGGATCTATTAATGTGTCAAAAAGTCATGTCATGGGTATAGAAACTCTTCATGAGTTTATGAAAATGTAATCAAGTCCACAAAGATGTGAAGAAACCCTCCAAAGACCAAGCATAATGCTTCACAAGAAGTCTGCAAGCGCAAGCAATGAGGAAGTCTACATGTTGGCTCAAATTATGAATTAATTACACTAATGAAAGTCATGTTAGCTTGTGTAAGAGGCATAATGATTCATGGTTCATGTCGGCTCAAATAGATAATGCAAACCACTATAAATACCCCATTGTATCATCTGCAAATGGCAGCGAGAGAACTCGCATGATCTTCTGAAATGCAAATGGGTATAGAGTGTAGGCTCGCATGAATTAGGTCTCGAATGGATTGCAGGTTGAGGATCTCATTTGGGTGTAGGTAGGTGAAAACTTAGACATGACATAGCCACAGAAAAAGATTCGGTGATCTCGACATGCCTGTAATGAACCTTAAACAAAAGCACAATGATAATAAATCTCAATGAAAACACAGTGATGATGGATCTCAAATGAAGGCACAATAATGGATCTCAGACGAAGGCATAGTAATGGATCTCAGATGTAGGCACGGTGATTATGGATCTCGAACAGAGGCATAGTGATGATGGATTTATATATATGTGAGCTTGTTATCTCATCTACCATCTGCAGTGATGAACATTGTTCTTAGGTACAATCTCAGAAATCGAAATTGTAGTTCTAGGCATAATTATAATATCGTACACATCTCTGTCTCAGCATCAATGTAGGGGTGAGTATCTAGAACATTGTTACAGTCTTAATGGATATGCATAATGAAAGCATATGAAAATCTCAGCATAATCATTTCAAGCAATAAACTCAGATCTAGTACCTCGATTAATACGATGAATAGTTGTGATGAGGGTTTTGAGAAGATCTTTGTGACTATATATATATATATATGCATAAATTCCCCTCGAGCATGGACAGAGCATGATATAATCTCAGTGATCTCATTGTTCCAAGGATGTAGATAAACAAGGGTTCTAGAACAACAAGTGATGATGTAGTGGCTATGGGATGTCAACAACATGATGATCTTAGGTCGAAATATTTCATCACGAAATATTGAGGTAATGTAGTAGTATTGGATTCAGGGATGTAGTGAATATGATGATAAGAGAAGTGAAGAATTGATGTCTTGGTCTTGGAGAGGCATATTGTGTTAAGGGTCATGGTCCTGGTATTCGTCAATGGAATCTCTATAAGAAGAGTTTATGCATGGGTTTTCCTCTCCAAAAGGGAGAGGTTTTGGCCCTGGTAGATAACCAACCATTTGTGTTCTTGTCTCTTTTGTTTGATAGAAGTTTGATGAAGTTAACTTACACATGCTAATAATGAAGTAAACAATCAAGCTAAGATAAAATTGCATTGAAACTTCACAAATTCTTATCATGTATTGAAAAATCACCCTAAACATGATGTCCTAGATTCTTCAACATGGTATCAGAGCGATTGGTTCAACAGTGAAAGAAGGGTAGCAAAGAGACATCAAGATCCAAGCACATAAAACTGAAAGAAGATCAAGAACTATACCTTGATCAAACCCTAGATCAAAGGATGAGTCTACAATAATAATATGTAAACCCAAATATGATCAATGAGACAATCTACCTACACCGTATCGAAGAAGATCAAGGTCCAATAAAGTAGTTCACAACTTCAGTCATCTTCAACAAGGGTTTTGAATTCTTAAGATGAAGTATGATCTATAGCAACAGTTTTGGTGTTTCTCACAATCCACATCATATCAATCAACCTCAAGTCAATATTCAGAACAATCATTTTGAAGGTTTTAGCAAGGATCCTATCCAGAGGAAGCATCAATGCATCTATCTCAGTCAAGGTGAAGATCTCATCTTCACGTATCAAGTAAGTATTTTTATTTTATAATCAAGTTTTGGTTTATTGACTTCGTTAGTGCAAGAAGATCTATGGAGTAGATAAAGCTCTTGCAATAGGATTAACGGAATCCTTATGAAGAAATGAATTCAGCACATCAAGATCTCCTTTAAGTCATAGGAACTCTTAAGATTCTATAAAGTAAGAAAGGAGACACAGAAGATTACATAAAATGCTAGAGGATATATTCTTTGAAGTAAAGTGCAAAATGCGCCAAAGAGTGAAGAAATATCTTCATGAAATATCAATGGATAGATCTAGGAAAATAATCATCATTGATATTGATATTGATATTGATAAGTAAGGTAATAGATGTTCATAAATAAGAATGCTACCTCCATTAATAGTTTGTGATCTCTATGTTAGATAGAGAAAGGAAAGTTATGTAGGTGTTGTAGTGGCTACAACCACCCTCCAAAATTTTTCCTTGGCTTCATTTTGGAGCCTCCCTACCAACCTTCATAGAAGCATGTCTTACTTTGTCAAGTATGCAAGCTCCGGTGGTTTTCTTACAGAAAGATAGCCTGCTGATCAAACCTTGATGCATTCCCCTCATAGGTTGTTCATCCAGACTTGGACCAGTAGCAAGCTGAGCAACTCCTTCAAGAATTTGCACAAATCTGAAGGGAAACCAACCTTCCCTCTAGAAATTACACAATCCTTACTAGCAGCCTGCTAGGCCCCAGAATTGCGCAATTCTGTTGATCAAGCTTCACCTAGAAAACTGCGTAATCCTTCCTCGCTGGGCTACTCAACCCAGAATTTGTGCAAATCTAGGTAGCAGTCAGTTGCTCTGCCCATAAATTACACAAATCTTCTGAGCATTCAGCTCAACTCCCAGCTAGAAATGCACATTTTCTCTTAGTAGTTGAGTGGCCTCTTGCATGTGTAGCTGAGTTGACCAGTTCCCTCCAGGACCAAGGAAAAGACTTGCATGCATGGGCTGCTTCTCCCAAGGCAGTATGCAAAGGCATCCCTTATTTCAGGGATCTATTTTTAGCAATGGGAAGTTACATGCAAGGACCATTTTAGAAATCTCCCACCAAGTGTCACTTTTCCTAGATTTGTGGCATGTGCATTACAACCTCGATTTTATCAAAACTCATCAACCAGATGATGTAGAGCTCATTATTCACATTGATCTTGCAGCTCTGACATCCCACATCACATTTAGGAGTTGTCGACACATTCAGCTCAGCTATTTTTGGGTAAGCCTGCTTTCCATGTCTTGTGTCACATTTTTGGCGCTTTTGTTCACTTCATATGAATGTTGTCTGCTTGATTTCAGTGAGCTCTTATTGTTGTTTTGATACATACTAGCTTGTACAAGCACCATTTCAATTTTTAGTAACATCTCACTGTCGTCGCATGCATGAAACTGATTTTCATGAATAGTCATGGATGCAGCGACTCGCCTTAATCACATGCATGTTGTTCCATTTTCTAAATCTTTCATTCACCATTTGCATGCACGATCATTCATTTATACTTACACTTAGCATCGCCATGCATCCGCATTCACTTTCGCTTTCAGTTGCCCGTTAGTGAGTCTAGGCAACCTTAGCAAGGACTCCGCCTCACCAAGACAACATTGTGAAATCCTAAGAAGGAAGGTTTTGTCTTCCTCTCAAGAAATGTGCATTTCTTCCTAGTGACTGTCCTCCAGTCTTGCATTGCACAATTCTGAGGGACAGTGACTACTGGCCCAGAAAATTGCGTAATGCAGTCACTAAGCCTGCAACCATTGCCAACTGAGATTATGCATTGCACAATTCCAACAATCAATGGCTAGACTAGACTGTGCATGGCACAGTTCCAACAATCAGTGAACCTCCCAGTAGCCCAGACTATGCCTTGTGCAGTCTTGGCAGTCAGTGTCCTGACCTCCCAGCAGAAATTGCGCGACCTTCATGATCAGTCACACAGGTATGTTGCAAGTCAGTTCTCAAGTTCATTTTGGTTTTCGACTAACAAATTTCTTGCCATGAGTGTTGACATGTCTCCAGGTATCATAGGTGTTCATCTGCCTCTCAACAGCACAGGTACAATGGTTTCTAGGAGAGCAGAGTTGAAGACACTATTTAGAGCACACTTGGGCATGCAGTCGATCAAGTGTCTATGAGCTTTTCTACTCATGAAGACATCAAGTTGTTTGTAGACAAGGACATCAAGATATGATCGCAACAACATCACAGAAAGCAACATAATGAACAACAGTTGAAGGCAGCATACCAGATGCAACGAATGTAAGAGGAAGGTTGTTGACAACATGGAGGTGGAACAAAGTTGCAAGCTCAAACAGATACACTGATGATGAAAGAAAATTTGGAGACTCAGGCTATGAGGTGACGGTTCGATTGCGCGAAGACAGAGAATGGAACAAAGAAGGAGTTTCATGTGCTGAAGTAGCAACTCAAGGAAGAACGTGAGCTGCATACACAAGTGAATGAGTTGCAACAAGAATAGTAACAGTAGGGGACACAACATGCACTCACGGATGAAACTCGCTTGTACAAGTTATAAATCCATCCCAGCAGCTGGCATGGAGCATACATGGTGAGCGGTGTTTTTGATCGCATGCAAGGGATTCAACAACATGGATGTCATTGTGCACACACATGTGATTCAATCCATTCAACACACTCACCAAAGCGAAACAAGAAGCAAGTCTGACTAGAGCTGAACATGTAGTTGACATTTGATGTGCATGACCACCAGCACACATTGGAAGATCAGCACGAACACTATACATCAGTGTGTTTCCAGTTTAGTTGCACCAAGAAGACTAGGCGCGTGCTAGAGACGAGTTGGATGAAGAAGCGACACTAATGCACCCGGATGCAACGGAGGCAAGAGTTCACTTCAGCAAGATGATACCATGGGGTGCATGCACACCATCACAGACAACCAAGCTTGGCATCAACTCACCACCTTCACCATCACAAGCATGTCAAAGAGTTGGTCTCACCACAATGGCCCGCGTGTCAGTGATGTCTTGCATGGCTTGCTCAAGCCATTTTGTCTCACATGGGCACATGTGCATCGTATTGTAATGTCTTGTCAAGTGGAAGTTCAAGTATTAATAGTTGGATGTAATAGCCATAGAGTAGATGAAGAGTCATGAGGGTAGATGAACTATCATAAAGGGGAATGTCAAGGGTCACCCCACCCTTTTCTATAAAAAGAACCTCATAACTCATTGTAAAGGCTTTTGGTCAGCCAAGCTTCGATAGGAGTATCTTAGAGAAAGCTTGGACAGTATTGTAACGAGCCTTGGATTCTCCACTGCCCAGAGCTAGTACATCTCTTTGGAGGAGTAGGCGGTTGTGGCTATAGTTTTCCACTATTGAAACTAGTGGTTGGACATAGATGTATTGTATGAGTGGAACTTACACTTAATATAACAAAGCCAACACGTTTCATGCATATGCTGTATTGTATTCTATGCTAACTGGTTTGCTCTAAACAATATATGTATTTGTTTTCTTACGCATGCATGTATGGAATATTCTGTATAAGTATGTATGAATCTTTCTGAAATGTGTTGTTGGTTTAACCATCACTTTGGATTGCTCACTAACTTGCTTTCTAGCTTGTGATGCATCTTCGCTCGTGTGTTCCCTTCCAAGCCACGTACTATTATAGGTTTTCCAAGGGGCGTTCTCACCTCACCCTCAGTGCGTTAGAACCTCTCATGTACCTTCCTTAGCTTGCTATAGCTGTCACATCCTTGCTACCAAAAAAGACATCTTACTTGCCTCTATGCAAAATCGCGGTCAAGGCATTACCATATGACCCACTGCTGGGACACCTACACCAAACGGTCTGAGGTCTAATTGGGACTTCTTACCAAGGAGATCCTCTTACACGTTGGCAGGTCTAGCAACGTTAATAGTAGGAACAAATAAGTGCAGGGAATCAGAGGAAAGGTTGATAATATGGGTACTATGGAAAGATTACCTGATAGAAGGAGAACTCTGAGGAAAGGATCAAGGGAAAGAGGGAATAATCGATCTCCAATATGGATGAAATGATATCCCTCTCAAAAAGGTCCTATCAAGATTCCCTACAAGATATGAACATAGTAAGATGCATCGTGGCATCAAGAGCTTGTATGGAATCTTAGAGAACATAGCTTCGGGGAATCTTGTTATACATTGAAGAAAAGGAAGAAGTCATTCAGGTTAAAGGAAACATTTTCCATATAGGGATATGCTAGATCCTGAAGGATCTCGGATAGATATCTCAACAGAGGATCTCCTAGTTCAGGAAAGCAACAAATGTCTCGTCAGAAATTCCAACTCTCGGAGCTCATGAGTTGGTGGTTCATTGACATGAAGAATGAAGCAGACCAAGGGATTGAATATCTTTTCAATCAAGGAAGCTACAGGAAAATACCAAAAGGAAAATAAGGTATGTATGATTGTATTTGTATTTTCATTTGATATTGTAATGTCATGACATGTGGTTGTAGATAAAATAGATCAAATGTGATCAAAAGGAAATAGATCTCCTCCTCTGAAAGGATGCAAAAAGACATAAGTTAGACTAGATGAAATCAACATAATATGTCCTCATAATACTGTATGCGGTAGTTGGTGACCATTGAAGAAATATGTGAGTTCCTGGGAATGAAAGACATGAGGATGAAAGATATCGTGAGACTTGCAACCATGACGAAGGCAGTGAGCCTCCAGAGGATCAGGAAGAATTGACCAAGAAACATCCCGGAATGATGTGAAGACTTTGATGGAAGTCTGAAAAGATGAGGACCCTTGACAATAGATATCATCGGGAGATGTGTCAACATGAATGCAGGATGATTGATTCCTATAAGAAGATGTCACTAGAAGAAGGCCATCACCAAAAGGTAATATGTGATTTGTTTTTGGTATCTGGCCTCTTGGAAAAGTCTGGGTATGTGTGCAAGATCAAGGAAAGGAGAGTTGTGAAGGATGTCACAACTATGTACATTATGATCTAGATAAATCATTGTTGAAGAAAAGTGAAGACATATGAGCTTATGAAGGAAGCCCCAAATGTACAGCCAAGGAGGATACTTTCTGGGAATGAAGGAATGACATGACGAAGGAAAGTGATGGATGGTTGATCCCTACATGTGAAGGAATTGATCACATCGAAGTCTTGAATCGTAAGTAAACTAGAAGACCCTATAAATCATTGACGATATAGTCCTTGGGTAATAAGGAGCTCTGGGAAGTTCCTAAGAGCAAAGGAACTCGAGCAAGTTTCTGAGTAAAGAGAAACTTGGAACTCATCCCCGGTCAAGAGGGAGAGTTAGACACGACATTCTTGTCTTCAGTTTGGAAGAAATAATGGAGGATTGTGTAATCATCTAGAATCCAAAACTGTTTGAGGATGTGGTAGGGAATCCAAAATAAGAGTGGGCAAGAGGACTGATATTCTTGAGGGCCAGGAACCCAATATGAGAATATTCCTAGTAGGGCATACACGGAGAACAACTAGGTGATTATGACCCTAAGAGAGACAATTATGATGTGTGTCTATTGGTAATTGGTCTCGCCAACATTGTGTGCTATGATCTAAGTGAGAGATAGAGTTGTTAATCAAGGCCTTGCTAAATGGAAACAATGTTGGTTGAAATGATGTTATAATAGATGGATTGCAAATCCAATTCTTCTTATGAGAAATTTTTCAGATTGAGAATGACCAAGTACCATTATGAATACCTCCCTATTTGAGAGGGAGTGTTGAAGAAAGTGTAACTAGGTTCGGTCTTCATAGTGACATGATCTTTGTAAATTATGTAATAAATTATTCTTGTAATATTGCTACATGGGTTTCATGAGCAAGAAGTGTCTCTAGTTGAAAGACGTCTTCTTGATGTCTTTCGGATTTATTTATTTGTCAGAAAGTCATGTCATGGGTATAGAAACTCTTCATGAGTTTATGCAAATGTGATCAAGTCCACAAAGATGTGAAGAAACCCTCTAAAGACCAAGCATAATCCTTCACGAGAAGTCTACAAGCGAAAACAATGAGGAAGTCTACATGTCGACTCAAATTATGGATTAATTACACTAATGAAAGTCATGTTGGCTTGGGTAAGAGACATAATGATTCATGGTTCACGTTGGCTCAAATAGATGATGCAAACCACTATAAATACCCCATTGTATCATCCGTAAATGGCAGCGAGAGAACTCATGTGATCTTCTGAAATGTCAATGGGTATAAAGTGTAGGCTCACATGGATTGTAGGTCAAGGATCTCATTTGGGTGCAGGCAGGTGCAACCTTGGACATGACATAGTCGCAGAAAAATATTCGGTGATCTCGACATGCCTGTAATGAACCTCAGACAAAATCACAACGATAATGAATCTCAATGAAAACAGAGTGATGATGGATCTCAGATGAAGGCACAATAATGGATCTCAGACGTAGGCATAGTGATTATGTATCTCGTACAGAGGCATAGTGACGATGGATCTATAGATCTATGAGATTGTTATCTCGTCTACCATCTGTAGTGATGAACATTGTTCTTGGGTACAATCTTAGAAATCGAAATTGCAATTCTGAGCATAATTATAATATCGTACTCATCTCTGTCTTAGCATTAACGTAAGGATGAGTATCTAGAACACTGTTACAGTCTTAATGGATATGCATAGCGAAAGCATATGACAATCTCGGTTTGATTATGTCTAGCAATAAACTTAGATCTAATACCTCAGTTAATACGGTGAATACTTGTGATGAGGGTTCTAAGCAGATATATATATATATATTATTATATATATTATATTATTATATTATTATATTATATATTATATATATATATGTAGAACTTCTCCTCGAGCATGGACAGAACATGAGATCATCTCAGTGATCTCATTGTTCCAAGGATGTAGATCAACAAGGGTCCTAGAACAACAAGATTTTAGTAAGAAATATTTGAGGTAATGTAGCAGTATTGGATTCAGGGATGCAGTGAAGATGATGATCAGAGAAGTGAAGGATTAATGTCTTGGTCTTGGAGAGGCATATTGTGTTAAGGGTCATGGTCTTGGTATTCATCAATGGAATCTCTATAATAAGAGTTTATGCATGGGTTTTCCTCTCCAAGAGGGAGAGGTTTTAGCCCTAGTAGATAGCCAACCATTTTTGTTCTTGTCTCTTTTGTTTGATAGTAGTTTGATGAAGTTAACTTACACATGCTAATAATGAAGTAAAAAATCAAGCTAAGATAAAATTGCATTAAAATTTCAAAATCTTTTACCATGCATTTAAGAATCACCCAAAACATGCTACCCTAGATTCTTCAACACAAAGCGCATCTGGAATACCACATATTGAAGTATAAATAAGGTGTTGATGGTGCTCGACCGAAAACATCTAGGGGATATCCTCGATATGAAGTCCCAACTGGACCTCACACCATTTGGTGTAGGAGCCCCATCCGGTATGATGGACATATTTCCATTGTCTTAAAGGTTTGCCTTAGCTCTTGCTTCTTAGCACATGTGAGTGGTCTGATTTATCTTCGAACAACGAGGTTCGAGTCCCTGTTGAGTGCTTAGTGTTACTTGTGTCGAGGTTCTTTCACTACAGATGGAGAGGGTGGAAGTGAGCCTCAAGTCGAAAGGGAATAGTCCCAACTCTGTCAGAGACACACAACATAACAAGACATGTGCAAATTCTAGCGGAGTAGTCCACATGGATGCGGTAGTCACAAACACATAGTGAATGGATAGCACGTGCAACAACCAGTGGAATATCCCACACGAGTGTGACAATCGTTATAACAAGTTTACGAGAATGGTTTTGTCGAGTTTCCAGTAGGATAGCCCACACGGGTGAGACAATGTTAACAACTTATACAACACTTTTTCGTAAGCATATGTATTAGAACAACTGAAATAGTTCAACTATCTTAATACAGGTTAAAGCAACATGCATTACATGTGTCCAAAGAATAGTCTTACAAACAAATACAATACATGTGCAAAAACGTGTTGGCCTGTTATCAAGCTTCTAATTTAAGTGAAAGTTCCAAGAAAAGACTACAGACTCTCAAGGCTATCTGGGAGGAGACAAGGTGAAAAGTCTTTTGCATGTACAAATGAGGGGTATATATAGCCAAGGGTGAAATTGACCCTTGTGACTGCTCAACCTCCCTCATGACTATTCAACTTTACATGACTCTTCAACTTTACATGTGGGTCTCTTTGACTTCCACGCTACATTACATTGATTACAATAGTATGGATCACAGTAGTGATGTGGCTGAGATGACTCATGACATGAATCGACATGACAGAGCTGATATTTTCATGCTGGTGGTGGTGTCCATCTTGAGTTGCAGTGCCGCTGAGTGATGGATGTGTTCTTGGTGTATCATAGCTTCACCTCTGCATGGCAAGGTGTGTGGAGTCTTCAATGGTCTTGGTGTTCACTTGATGTCGTACATGCATGTCTCTCCTTCACTTATACTTGGCATGCTCCATGTGTTTGTCCATTCGCAAATAAGCCTCCTTGCATGCATTCCTTGTTCATCTTGTTCATTGTCGCCCCATGTCTCATCCATGTACTTGTATCTGTCATCACTCATGATGAGATGACATCAAATCCATAAATCTCCTATTCTACCATGATGCATTATCTTTCTCTTTCGGATGCAGGTGACCGAGAGAGAGGACAAGGCTCTGAAACTACAGAGAGCACATTTCAGGTTGGGAGGCGAGCTTCGGGCATTGTCAATGAAAATTGCACAGAGGTCACTGGGAGGCTGAGATGGGCAGTCCAGATCAGCGGTGATTGTTTGCGAGATTTGGCTTGGCTGGAGGGTAGATCTACACAAATTTTTCAAGGAGACAATGCAAGCCTCAAGGGGATACTGGTAGTGAAAACTGCACAAATCTCTAGAGAGGCTGGCAGTGGGATGTGGAAGGCCATTGGAAAAAACTGCACAGAAATGGGAGGCTGGCCTGTAGGACATCTCTGCACAGTTTCTGGGTTGAGTGGGATGTTGGTTAGCTAGGAGACAACCCATGAAAACTGCATATTTTTCATAAGGAGCAGTAGGTTGGCTAACATGGTGACTAGATGATAAAACTATTCAAATCTGGGAAGTTGGCCTACAGGACATCCCTGTGCAGTTTCTGGGTTGAGCGGGATGTTGGGTAGCTAGGAGGCAGCCCATGAAAACTGCGCAATTTTCAGAAGGAGCAGCGGGCTGACTGACAGGGTCACTGGCTGACAAAACTATGCAATTTTTTAGGGAAGTGCAGTGACAACCAACGATGTCTATCCGACATGTCTATGTAATTTATTTAGTTAACTGAAGTGGGCATGCTTGGTAGCTTCTGTGTAATTTTTTGGAAGAGTGAGGCTCGGGGTCACTGCCCGGTCAAACTCTCTGGTTGACTAGATGGAGACTTGATGACTCTGCTTGTAGGCAATGCAGATTGATATGGCTTTCGAAGAAACTTCTACGTTGTTCTAGGTGACAATCAGTTGATTCAACTCCAGGATTGTGTAGTGCAGTCTGTCTGGGAAGTAGCCTCAAGCTTTGCGCAATTCTGGGCAGCAATACATGTTCACTGAGAGCTGAGACTGCGTAGTGCAACTCAACAAAGATCTAACTATTGGGGTTGGTTCAGTTGACATAGATTCAACAAAATGACTAAGTGCGTGAATGAGTGACTCCGTACATGCACGACCTTGTGAACACACGCTCAACATGACTTGATGACAAGATACCTCGAACCATCAACACAACATGCACTCAGTGTGATTGATCGACGGTGCGAGCAACAAGTGTGTCACTTGTGATAGATCATTGAATGACCATGATGACACTTGCATGAAATGCATACAACTTCTTGTGTGAGTGTGAAAGATGCTTACATAGTGAATACAACTTGTACACTCGAAGACAATCGTGAACATAACCAGAAAACGACTACAAAAATGACATTGTGACCAACATGCTAAAAGATGTCCGTGAATGGTCAAGCGAGGAGGGTGCAAAGACTCAACATGAGCTCATAGGATGAGCCCAAGTGTTTGAAAACATCAAGGAAAAATCCAAGGAAGGCTTCGAAATTGGATGCAGGCCAAAATTTTGGAGGGTGTTGCAACCGCTACAACACTTGGTGACACGCTGGTTGAATTCCATCTTCTCTATTTTGGTCCATTGATAGCATAGGGCCTTGTTGTTTTAGGGAGTATTGAATCATTGTGCGGGTTACTTCTACTTCCCAACTTACCCCATGGATAGGCATGGTTCACCTTTCGCCAACTCAGTCAAACACAACAACAAGTTTCAGCTTGATCACACTGTTTCGAAATCAGGAAGGGTAGTTTGGCTCGTGAGTTAAAAAAATTTAGAGTATAAGTTTTCATCTCTGGTGTTGTTTCGCTGCCAGCAGGCCCCGATAGTACCCCAGTAGTGTCACATAGGAACACACACATTTATCCACTATTAGCGATCCTGGTTAGTACCCCAGTGTAGTTGCATGCTTCACCTCTTTATGCAGGAAGCCTTTCTCTTCTTTCACCTTTGTATTTTTTAAAAGGACTGTGCATAGGAACTTATTTATTTTTGGGGTGTAAGAGGGATCCCGACTTATTGAGAGAAGAAGAGTTTGTTCCTTTAGAGAAGAATGTAAGACTTCTGACATAGGTTTGCTCACTTAGATTTTCCCCTTCTCAGTTTCTACTAGTTGGATGAGCTTCAACACATAGAGCAAAAGGTTGAGTACATGCATGGGTTTCCTAGTGTGGATAGAGGTTCATGGTTGGACCCAAGCTTCCCTCACAAATGGTTTATATTTTTGTCAAGAATTCATCGGCCAAAGGTTACAACCAAGCAAAGAGAAGACTGACATAGGATTGGCCAAGTGATGCAGTGTCACAAGGCTCTTTAGATCTCAGCCACATACTCATTCAAAAGCCAGAACTCAGTAGAGGGAAACACTTATTTATAAAACCAAAAATAGCATGACACTAAGAAAATAAAACAAAACAAAGCAAAAATAGTAAGGCAATGTGAAAAGACAACCAACAGTAAATAGACTATGTACATGGTGTGGGGTGCAACCCCGATTTACTAAAAATAGCATTTGAGATCTTGGCCATTGAAAGGAAGGTTGTCAACTTTCCTGTCAAGTGACTGCAGATGGTACGTGTGTGGGCCAATCTTCTCATGGACCAGTGTTAAATTATCAAGTTCCACTATCGGAACTTGGTTGTATCCTGAATGATCATTAAGAAAATACAACATTCATGCTCTAGATATTGTGTGTAACATAGGTTCCAATTATGGTGCGTCTAGTTGTTTTTGTTCTAGGAAATATTCAAGTTTTGAAAATCAATGCATAGATGAATTCCACCATATTTCTTATGTACATAACTTAAATTAGAAACCCATGTAAAATAACGAACTTTGTAAGTGATCCGAGCATCCAACAACTTAGTCAGTTCTCTCTGTATAAGGGGTTCAATTGACGGATGTACTTTCCTCAATTTATTCTGCAATGGCTTGACCCCTTCTTTGGTTGGAATCACGTGTTGTATGTACTCAGACCATCTTGGTGTTGTTTGAACAATTAGACAAAAACTTTCCGCTCCTGTTGTGTGCAGCA
Source organism: Pinus taeda (assembly GCA_000404065.3). Taxonomy (NCBI): domain Eukaryota; kingdom Viridiplantae; phylum Streptophyta; class Pinopsida; order Pinales; family Pinaceae; genus Pinus; species Pinus taeda. The sequence goes on along the minus strand of APFE031533854.1, from coordinate 67,207 downwards.
CATACTAAGACTAACGAACTTCGGATTGTCGTGTGTTCCCAAATTGATCAATTTGTTCATCATTATGGAATAGTGGGTTTTTTTTGTTATTGATCCTTGAAAGTGGTTCTTCAATTCATAGAGCCTTTTGAGAGAAACCACACCCTTGGGGATGAGGTTGCCTTTCTTGTCATTAGTTGCAGCTTGTAGGGACTGCTCGTACTCAACTTCATCTATCGCTGCGTCCTTGAAGGCGTCAACGTTGTCCATGAAGTGCAATATCTATTGATCATCATCAAAAACACATAGATTAGTTATGTTATCAAGGATAGAAGGCTTATACAAAATTTTAACAGTAAATCTATCCCTAAGCGATGAAATGCTAGCAACTGTGTTTGCTAAGGCATTGACAACTGCATTACATGTTCTTGGCACAACAACGATATTGAATCCTTGGAAGTTAGAGATTAGTCGCCATACCTCTTGTTGGTAACTTTTGAGATGAGGTGATAAACAGTGTATGGTGTTACGTACCTGTCATACCACGATTCATGAGATAGTTAGATGATCACATCCTGAAGTTCACCAATGGTTGGTACGCATTTTTGATCAAGTTGGATGATCTACACTAATGTCTTGCTCCATTGCACGTTGATCTTCTTGGCAATGGAGAGCAGCATGACGTTGGTTGATGTGCTAGAGTCAACCAAATAGTTGTGAACATTATAGTTAAATATTTTGAATGAAAGAAAGAATGGAGGGAAAACAAAGTTTACTTCTTCCATCCAGAGTGTGTTGAGCATAGTTGTGAGTGAACTGAGAGATGTGCCTGCTCCCTTGCTGGTAGAGGTTATGTTGTCTATAGATGTTTTCCCCAGTGCGTGCAGTAGAATATCCCGCTGACTTTGAATCTTGTCCAACTCGAAAAAACAAATGTTTGCATGAATTTTCTTCATGTCTTCCACAATGTTGTAGTTGAGAGAGGGTAGACTTATCGAGATGTCTGGGGTTAGACTTTTGTTCTTACTATCCGACGGAGTGTTCTGTAGTTTGTTGCTCATGGAAATACTCTTTTCCATCATTGCCATCCCAGGCTTGCTTTGTGTTTTCTTCTTTTGGATGGCTGGTGGATCAAGCTTCCTTAGCAATTCAAGCTTTTCTCACATTTCCCCAAATGTAGGGGGAGCCCCTTGACATTTGATATTGTATCGACCATTTTTCTTTTGGGGCTACTTCTTGTTGTTCATTTTTTGTGTTGCTTGCGAGCACTGATACATATTAATTTCCTGCCCAGTGTTGGGTGCCTCATCAGGTGCATCATCTTCGTCATTGTCTGTGTCTATTGGATGGCACTGTGTACTGCTCCTTACGTTTGGCATACAGTCCCATATCAAACTTGCGACTCATTTTCAATTGAAAAAGGACCCTTATGGGTGATCATATCTATTGAATGAGCAAAATTCATCTTTTGCCCATTTTTCTATCTAGAACACTAAGCTATAGCTATGCACAGTTTTAGTTGGGAAGTGGTTGCTGCTTGATGAGATGCTTCCTTTCTATTGTCTAGGCGGTTGACTGGTCACAGATGTGTCGATTGTTCATTGTTTGAGCTCAGACACTTTTGTTGTCAATTTCTTGACAAGACGAGTAAGGGTTTCAATATCACTTGCTTCCTTGTCTTTACCCTTGCTCGTCACAGCCTAGGGCTTCCTGCTCGCATCTCTAGAGTCCTTTGCTGGTTCGTCATCCTTGATGACTCCAATCATGCGTAGGTCCTTCTCTACAACGATTACCTCTTTGCAATTTTCTAATAATGTTGGTTTTGCAACTCGTTTGATGAACTGCGCAATGTTGGTTGGCAATGCAGACGTATAGTAGTTGACAGTGATGGAGTCATGAGATTTTATGTCTGTTGCAAACTTGTTCAATATGTGCAAAAACCTATAATTTAAATATTTTACCTTGTCTTTCGACTCCATCTTCAAACTACCCAACTCTTTGAGAAACATGGTTGGGGTCTTGTCATCAACAATTTTTTCCAAAAATATCCATTTGAACATAACCCAGTTTTGGATGGAGTTGACAGGAAGGTTTTGATACCATACTTTTGCGCAGCCATCTAAGGTAGACGGAAACAATCTCCATGCAATGTTGTCATGCCACACCTTGAGTGTTTGTAGTTGTAGGTAGAAGTTGTCCAGTTGGTCTTCTGTCTTCACTGTGTTGTCAGGGTCATACTTTGTGAGCATTCTCTTCAAACGCTTTGGCATCTTGTGCAAAGAACCTGGGAGAGCCAATGGTCCCTGAGTCATCCATTCCAAGTTGTGGTCAGCCATGTCTTCTTCTTCCTCATCCTCCTCCTTTTCTTCAGAATTTGATGGTTCCGACTCTTATTATGTTGGTTTGTCTTTGCTTCCACCTCCTTCGCTGCCTTCCTCTCCACCTCCTATATCGAAATCTAAGCCCAAGATCGCAACGGTGTCTCGTTCCCCCTATTGGAAGACCGGAGGTTCCTCTATGTTCTCAACAACTTCTGCTAAACCTTCGAGTGTGGCAAGAACTCCTTCTTCCACCGATGATACAAAAACTCATGTGGGAGTGATCTTTGGCTTTCTTAATGCATATGGAAAATCTTGGATTCCTGGGATCAGTATAATTTCTTTCACGAAATGATGGGTGTTGGGACAGATGGAGCGAAGGTGTTGATACGAAATTTCATGTTCATGTCTGGGAGGTGAGGAGTAACCAATTTCAGATTTTTACGTAGGTGAGAGAGAGTGAGAGTTACTACCTTGACCAAATGAGTGATGAGTGTAGGTGAGAGGACATTCAACCATAAACAACTGGAAACCCTCCTTCTAGCACCAAAAATGTTGATAGTGCTGGACCTAACAACATTTAGGGGATCTCCCCGATATGAATTCCCAACTAGCCCTCACACTGTTTGGTGTAGGAGTCCCATCCGGTATGATGGCCCGGTTCCCATTATCTTAAAGGTTTACCTTAGCTCTTGCTTGTAAGCACATGAAAGTGGTTTGCTTTGTCTTCGAACAACGAGGTTTGCATGCCTAGTGAGTGCTTAGTCTTGCTTGTGTTGAGGTTCTTTCGCCGCAGAGGGAGAGGGTGGAAGTGAGTCTCAAGTTGAAAGGGAATAGTCCCAACTCTGTCAGAGATACAAAACACAGTAGGACATGCGCAGGTTCTGGTGGAGTAGTCCACATAGATGCGCTAGTCACAAACACACAATGAATGGATAACACGTACAACGCCCAACAGAATAGTCCACACGAGTGTGATAGTCATTATAACAAGATTATGAGAATGGTTTTGTCAAGTGTTTGGCTGGACAACCCACATAGGCGAGACAGTGTCAACCACTTATACAACACATTTTCATAAGCATATGTATTAGAACAACCAAAATAGTTCAATTTTCTTAATACAAGTTAGAGAAACATGAATTACAAGTGTCTAAAGAATAGTCTCACAAACAAATAAAATACATGTGTGAAAATGTGCTGACCTATTATCAGGCTTCTGAATTAAGCGAAATTTCCAAGACACATTGGTACACGATTACATCACTAACCCTGATAGTGGGGCATTGGAGCGATTGCTCACTCCTGAAAGAAAATACCACAAACTCTCAAGGCTATCTGGGAGGAGCCAAAGTGAAAAGACTTTTTCATGTACAAATGATGGGTATATATAGCCAAGGGTGAAACTGGCCCTTGTGATTGTTCAACTTCCCTCATGACTATTCGAATTTACATGACTTTTCAACTTTACATGTGGGTCTTTTGGACTTCCATGTTACATTACATTGATTACAACAGTATGTCCCACAATGGTGATGTGGTTGAGATGACTCATGACATGACTTGACACGACAGAGCTGGTATGTTCATGTTGTTGGTGGTGTCCATGTCGAGCTACAATGCCACTGAGTGATGGATGTGTTCTTAGTGTATCATAGCTTCACCTCTACATGGCAAGGGGTGCAGAGTCTTCGATGGTCGTAGTGTTCACTCAATGTTGCATGTGCATGTCTCTCCTTCGCGTGTACTTGGCATGCTCCATGTGTTCATCCGTTCATGAAAAAGTCTCGTTGCATGTGCTCCTTGTTCATCTCGTTCGCCATTGTGCCATGTCTCATCCACGTGACTGTATATGCAATCACTCATGATGAGATGACATCAAATCCATAGATATCCTAGTTTACCATGATGCATTATCTTTCGCTTTCGAATTCAGGTGACTGGGAGAGAGGACAAGGCTCTAAATCTACACAGAGCACATTTCAGGTTGGGATGCGGGCTCTGGGCACTGTCGATGAAAATTGCACAAAGGTCACTGGAAGGCTAAGATGGGAATTTCATATCAGCAGTGACTATCTATGGGATCTAGCTCAACTAGAGGGTAGATATGTGCAATTTTTTCAGGGAGACATTGCAGGTTGCAATGGGAGACACGCAGTGAAAGATGCACAGATTCTTCGAGGAAGTTGGCAGCGGGCTACGGGAGGCTGCTAGCCAAAACTGCACAGAGCTGGGAAGTTGGCCTATAGGACAAATTTGCATAGTTTCTGGGCTTAGTGGGATGCTAGGCAGCTGGGAGGCAGCCCATGAAAACTGTGTAGTTTTTAGGAGGAGTAGTAGGTCGACTAACAAGGTGACTGGCTGACAAAACTACACAATTTTTTAGGGAAGTACAATGACAAGAAGCAGGTGTCTATCTGGTATGTCTGCGCAATTTCTTAAGTCAGTGGAAGAAGGCATTCTTGGCAACTTTTGTGTAATTGTTTGGAGGAGTGAGGCCTGAGGTCACTGCTCAATCAGACTCTCTGGTTGACCATCTAGAGGCTTGATGGATTTTCTTGCGGGAAATGTAGATTGAGATGGCTTGCTAAGAAACCTTTGCATTGTTCTGGGTGCCAATCAGTCAAGTTGACTCCAAGATTGCATAGTGTAGACTGCTTGGGAGGCAACCTCAAGCTATGTGCAATTCTGGGCAGCAGTACATGTTCACATAGAGTTGAGACTTGTAGTGCAACTTAGTGAAGGTCCGATTCTTGGGATTTTTTTAGTTGACATAGCTTCAGAAAAATGACTAAGTGTGTGAATGAGTGACTTCGTACATGCATGACCTTGTGAACACACAGTCAAAATGACTTAACAACAAGCCACCTCGAACCATCAAGAAAACATACAATCAGACAACAAGCCACCTCGAACCATCAAGAAAACATACAATCAGTGTGACTAACTGACAATGCGAGCGAAAAACGTGACACTTGTGATAGATCGATGAATGACCATGACAAAACTTACACAACAGTGCATACAACTTTGTGTGTAAGTGTGATAGATTCTTACATATTGAATACAACTTGTACACATGAAGACAGTCATGAACATAGCTAGATCATGACTGCAAGCATGACATTATGACCAACATGCTTAAAGATGTCCGGTGAATGGTCAAGTGAGGAGGGTGAAAAGACTCAACACGAGCTCATGGGATGAGCCTAAGTGTTTGCAAACATCAAGGAAAAACCCAAGGAAGGCAACAAAATTGGATGCAAGCCAAAATTTTGGAGGGTGTTGCGGCCAATACAATAGAAGGTCACCTAGGATCTTAGGACCGAATCATGAAGAAGGTTATTGCATAGGCTGTTATAGGAACGAAGTATGATTGGACTGCCACAAAATTTTATCTCATGACAAGGTTGACTTGATGGATGGAAGTAGTCATTGGTCTATATTATGAAAGTCTTGGTCATCTCTATTTTGTTTTGAGTCTACCAAAGGAAGAATTATTGACTGGGTTTTCCCCTACGTAGGGGTTTTTCCTTGGTTGCGTGCCTACATCTCATTTCCTGCTCTATTTTTTGGTTGGCATTAGTCTTGATGATAAGAATAAGATAAATAGAAAGAATAAAACTAATAATAAAACATCACAAGATAATGTCATAATAAGAGAAATCAATTAAATTTCCACCCTATTGGATTTCTCAACATGGTACCAGAGTTATGGTGAATAAGGAGAAGTAAAATGACTACTTGAAGATCAAATTGTTGTCATCGCATTAACAAGGGATTTAGGTTAGATCACAAGAAGAAAAATCTTAGTTGAAGGAGATCAAAAGGTTGAAGGTCTTGTAAAATAAACCAAGGTCTGTAATCACATTTGAAGGGGATCAAAATTTATATTTCAAAGAACTGAAAGTAGTCTTACATGGCTAGGATGAAAAAAAGAAGTTTGATAATCTATACAAATATTCAAGTAATAAACTTGAACATGACCCTACCAACAATAACTAAGCCAAAATTATAAGATTGTTGAATTACTGAAAGGAATTACCATAGAGGAGACCGTGCTACTGCTGCAAATACAAAGCTCTGTCATAAGGATTTGAATACTTCTATCAACTACAGATGGTAAAAATCCTTACTATTTTATATGTTATGCAAGTACAATCCAAAAGTTAGATCGAAGATTTAAAAGCCTTTAAATCATCTCAGTCACAAAGTCCTGAAAGAAGGTAACCAAATCCCAAATAAATAAAATTCTAGTGAGAAAGGAAACTATTCTACAATAAAGGAATGTCAAATAAGAAGCAAATTGCATTCATATTGGTGAATAAAGAATGACTAATTTGGTACCAAGTTTGAAGAGTTATGGAGCCACTAGTAATCACATTGTGTAGAGAATTCTTCCTTAGAAGATCTTAACGAAAGTTTCAATACCTTTGAAGACAACCCTTGAACTCACCTTTTTATGATATTCATGAAGAAACCATTGCATTAGACTTATGAAGGGCTAAGGTAAGTAGTTCTTGAGATAAGTATAATTTTTTTATTCATATAAGGTCTAAAGAAATTTATATTAGGATTTGTAATGTTTAAAATTGTTGAAAACACTAGTTGAGAACCTCTTAGCGAGGAAGGTGATTATGGAAGATCCTCGTCCACCTGGATCTGTCTCCAACACTACCAAGTTCTCTGTTGTTGCAGTTTCTCCCTCTGAGCTAGAAGACTTTCCTGCTTTCTTCTTTGGAACATGATTTGAAGACCTGTTCTTTCCCACCATTTTCTATGAGTGTATCACTTCATTCATAAGTGCCACGTAATCTATGTGCCTCTGTGGATACTTCCTATGGCTAGGAGCGATATTGAAAGATTCAACTCTCTTTTGATCTCCCTTAAAAAAATCCTATGCCCACTTGGCTCTAACTCTCCCTAAACTAGAAGTCTCTGACTAAGTGGTTGCCTCCACTCGCCCTAGGCTATGCTCCTCATCATCCTGTTGGTCAGCCCAACTACCAACTAGCTTAGGTTGAAACTAAGATACTAGCTAAGCCTCCATCTTGAGAGCTCTATCTTGCTCTCGCTCAACCAACACATCTCTACTTTGAGAATTCTCTATCTTGTTGCTCAAGGTTGCACATGTCTCTACCTACAACTTGTAGAGATTCTTCACCCTCACGCCTATCTGCTTCTTACATCCAGATGCTAAGTGTTAGGGGTCTTGAAGAATGTAACTAGGTTCGGTCTTCATAATTGTACTTGAGTCAAAGTGAAATATATTTATCAAAAGAAAGAAAAAGAGATTTTATTATTAATTAAATTGACTTGTTAAAGCATGGGTTTCATGCTTGGGTCAATTATCATAGGTCAAGCATCCATTGTAGGATTTTAGGATTTGTAAATCAAAGTCAAAGTCTATTTTTTATGTCAAAATATTCCTCCATTAAGTCTCCTTCAAGTCAGGTCCAAATTAATAATCAACAAGTCAACTTCACTAAATAAACTCATGTCGGCTCATTTACAGTGGGAAGCAACTATATATATGAGTGTAGGCTTCACTCACCAGGTGGAGAAGAAAGACAACTTTGGAGCATCTCAGTGGGAGGGTTTGGTGATCATAGAGGAGGATAGTTTAGATAGAAGGAATATATGACTACAAGCTAGGATATCCAAGTTTTCACAAGACCGAAGTATATATATGGGCTAACAATACATGACCAAAGAACTAAACTAATGTTATAGGACCAAGGATTGTGTTTGCTAAAGGATTTTGTTATACTTTTCATGCCATTACTACAAGATCGAAGGATATTATGTCATCATTTGAATGTTTTCATCAGAGGATTGAAGCACATCTGGAATACCATAGATCAAAGTATAAAGAAGGTTGCCTAGGATCTCAGGACTGATGTAACAACCTTTAGGGTAAATGTGCAAATACAAAAAAATACATAATAGGAACATAAATATAATAAACATATCAGCCATCAAAATCCATATATACATCAGTACATTTGCACATGAAAATCAAGGGAATGAATTTTTTTTTCATTAATAAATGCAATGAATCTGTTAGAAAATTATGTATTATAGAGCAATGGAAAACATAAAATATTTCAGAAATATAAACACAGAAAATGCATAAAACAAGAGAGACACAGATATATATGGTTCACCCAATTTGGGCTACGTCCACAGAGAACTAGCCAGTCCTTCCTTTTATATTATCTAGCAAACTGAAGAGATACAACCTATAGTAGATCAGCTGTAATTCCCTCTGCTCTCTCACTGAATCTCCTCTCTCTTCTCACTCAGAATATAAATCTACATAGATGCAATACAATTCCCTCATATATAATGAGGGGTTGCCTTCTAGGGCAAAAAAAACCTAAATTAAACATAACTTCTACTGTCAGATCTTTGCTTAATGAACGTCCCAAATTGACTACGAAATTACAACATTTTACAAGGCAATTTTACATCTATTTTTAGCTTCAGGGGCACTGCCCACGATCCCCCCACCAAGGGGGGGCTCCCAAAGGTTGCAGCCACTGCCCCCTGGACCCCCCCTACAACGTATATTTTATGGGCGGCTTTGCCGCCACATTACGAACTGGGGTCCAATGTGGCGACACCTCTAAATAAAGAAGATAACTAGGCTCCACACCCAACAATCTCCCACTTGGAGACTGATTATAGGAACTCCACCGCTGCTTCATTTACTGGACAATGACTCCACTTTGGACCTGGCTATTTGTCATCTTCTTCATGATACTTGAAGACCAATTGAAACTGAGTAGATTCATAGTTTCTCCCTGGTTACAACTTTTGTTAATATATACGCAGGATTCTAGTTAGTGTATCTTTTCCAGCTTCAATTGTCCATATTCAAACGTTGACTATATGAAAAGGTACTTGAGCTGTATATGTTTAATCTTGGACTGAAATGCAGAGTTCTTTGCAAGATGTATGGAACTCTTTCTATAACTGTATAACCTGCCCAACTCCTGCTTCTCACCCAATTCATCCAGAAACCTTTGTAACCAAATCATTTCTTTACTAGCCTCTGTAGCAACAACATACTTTGCTTCTGTTGTTGAGAGTGAAACAACACTTTGTAGTTTTGAGACCCAACTGATAGCTGTTCCACCTACAGTAAACACATACCCTGTTGTGCTCCTCTTGTTATCTTTATCACCCGCCATATTTGCATCAACATATCCCTGTAAAGCAATGTTTGAACCACCAAAGCATAATGCTTGATTTGTGGTACCTCTCAAATACCTGAGAATCCACTTCATCACCATCCAATGTTCTTTTCCTGGATTGTTCGTGTACTTGTTTACAACTGCCAATGCTTGCGCAATATCAGGCCTTGTGCAGACCATTGCATACATTAAGCTTCCAACTGCTGATGCATATGGAACTTTAGACATATGAGCCATTTCTTCCTAAGTCTTGGGACACTCCTCCTTAATTTGAAATGGCTAGCCAAGGATATACTAATTGGTTTTGCATTCTGCATATTAAAACTTTTCAACACCTTTTCTCTACTCACTTTGAGACAATGTTAATTTGTGATTCTTCCTGTCTCTAGTTATTCTCATACCAAGGATTTATTTTGCAGCACCCAAATCCTTCATTGCAAATGAGTTCACAAATTTTCTTTTGAGCACATTTATTTCTTGCATGTTAGAACCTGCAACAAGCATGTCATCTACATATAATAACAATATAATATAGCTGGCATCATTTTACCTTTTGAGATAAACACAATGATCAGAGTGACATCTACTATAACCTTGTTCAGACATAAACCTGTCAAATTTTAGATACCACTGCTTTGGATCCTATTTTAAGCCATACAAGCTCTTCTTCAACCTGCACACTAGTTTCTCCTTCCCTTTTACCTCATATCCTTGTGGTTGCTGCATATATATCTCTTCCTCCAAATCGCCATGGAGAAAGGTTGTCTTTACATCTAACTACTCAAGATGAAAATCTTTAGTTGCTACTAGACTTAAAATAGTTCTGATTGAAATCATTTTAACAACAAGAGAAAATATCTCATCAAAGTCTATATCCATTTTATGTGCAAACCCTTTCACCACAAGTCTAGCTTTATACCTTTTCCTACCTCCATCTTCTTCCTTCAACTTGTAAACCCATTTATTCTGCAATGTTGTTTTACCTACAGGAAACCCGACTAAGTCCCAAGTGTGGTTATGTGCTAAGGAGTCCATCTCTTCTTTCATGGATTGCTCCCACTTCTTCCTAGTTTCTACCTGCACTGCTTCTTCATAACATTTTGGTTCACTAGAATCAGTCAACAGTACATAATATAATGAAGGAGTGTATCATTCAGTGGGTCTACTTATCCGGTAGATATTCTAACACCACTTTCATGTGTTTTAGGTGCTTGTTGTTGTTGTGGTTGTTGTTCTAGCCATTGATCAAAATGATTTCCAGGCACCACCACTTTTTCTGTGATCTCATCAAGCACTGTGTATTCTCTATTTTATTTTTCTTGTTTCTTTTCCTGCACTTGATCCTTATACAAAACCTTTTCATTGAATATGACATCTCTGCTCCTAATTATTTTGTGTTTTTCATAATCATAAAAGCGCTAACCAAAATCATTAACACCATATCCAATAAAAGTACATCTCTTTGATTTTTCCTCAAGCTTTTTTCTATTTTCTTTATTAATGTGGACAAAGGCTTCTCAACCAAAAGTTTTTAAAAATGAGTAGTTTACCTTTTTACCTGTGCATGCTTCTTCTGTAATACCACCATCCAAGGAAATTGAAGGCCCTTTGTTTATTAGATAAATAGAAGTATATACAACATCTACCAAAATTGTAAAGGAAATCATGCATGCAATCTCATGCACCTTGCACGCTCCATGATTGTCCTGTTCATCCTTTCTGACACACCATTTTCTTGTGGTGTTCCTGGAACTGTCTTCTCTCTGCGAATTCCATTCTCTGAACAGTACCTATCAAACTCTTTGCTGCAATATTCACCTCCATTGTCTGATCTGAGACACTTCCTTTTTCTTGTCTCATTTTCAACCAAAGATTTTCATTTCTTGAAAGTATCAAATACATCAAATTTATTTTGAATACAATAAATCCAGGTTTTTTTGGTTGCATCATCAATAAAAGTAACATAATAACAAGAGCCACCAAGAGATGATACGTGAGTAGGTCCCCATACATTTGTATGTAGAAGCTCTATTTTTTCGCTCTTCTTTTTTTCCGAATTCCGAGGAATTTGATTCTCTTTTGTTTTCCATAAACACAATTCTCACAAAATTTTAAATCAACATGCTTCAAACCTGGCAACAAATTTCTTGAGTGAAGAATCTACATCTCCTTCTCACTCATGTGCCCGAGCCTATGATGCCACAATGCCATATCTTCTCTTGTAGAGGTTAAAGCATTAACAAAATTAGAAATATCGTTGCATAAATACAGTGTACCAACCTTTTCTCCTTTTTCTATTACTAGGGATCCTTTAGTGACCTTCCAGGTTTTATCTGTAAAAGTAGTCACACAGCCTTCACCTCCCAACTTCCCTGTTGAAATAAGATTTTTCTTTAGATCTGGAACATGCCTTACCTCCTTCAATAGCCATTTATTTTCATTCTGCTGTTTTATGAAAATTGTACCCATTCCAATGATTTTACAGGGTTTATCATCACCCAATAAAACTTGTCCAAAATATCCTTGAACATAATCATGAAAATTTTTCCTATTAGGTGTGGCATGGAATGAGGCCCCTGAATCTACCACCCAAGCATCAATAATATTTTATAAAGAAAGAATCAAAGCATCTTGCAACACATCACCTGTCACATTTTCTTCATGATTGTTTTCTTGTTGTGCGTCTCCTTCTTTTCCCTTATAAGACTTGCAATATTTCTTCAGGTGTCCTTTCTTCCCACATTTCCAGCACAGTATCCTCGATCTGGACTTGGATCTGCCTTTCCTGGGCTCTTTCCTCTTTCCATTTTTCTTCCCCTAGTCTCTACAGTCAAGGCATTACCTAATGTCTCATTGGAGCTTTTCCGTTGCATTTCCTCGCTAAGGATTGCACCGACAACATCATCAAACTTTAAAGTACTAGATCCAGAGACAGAGTTACTAATGGCCATAACTAAACCATTTCAACTTGTTGGAAATGAGCATAGAAATAATAGAGTCCTAACTTCATCATCAAAAGTTACCCCTACAGAACTTAACTAACTGGTAACTGTATTAAATTCATTTAAATGATTAGCAACAGATCCACCTTCTGACATTTTCATATTAAATAAACACTTCATAAGAAATACTATATTTGAGGCTGAGGGTTTTTCATGTAGTTTGGCCAATGTCGACATTAAACCCTTTATTGTCATTTCCTTTGAAATTTTAAACGCTACCGATGCCACTAGGCACAACCGTATTGTTCCAAGTGCCTTTCTATCGAGAATATCCCATTCTGTGTCTATCATACTCGTCGGCTTCTTTACCTTTCCACTCAATGGTTGGTACAGATCTCTATGATACAAATAATCTTCCATCTGCATCTTCCACAGCTGGTAGTTTTGGCCTTTAAATTTTTCAACCCTAAACCTACCATCTTCCGCCATTGCTCCCACTCAAACCAGGAACCCTTCTCTCCTACGAGTTTATCAGCCAAATAGACCTTCGACTCTGATACCAGTTGTTAGAAAATTATATATTACAGAGTAATGGAACACATAAAATATTTCAGAAATATAAACAAAGAAAACGTATAAAACAAGAGAGACATAGATATACATGGTTCACCTAATTTGGGCTACCTCCACGGAGAACCATCCAGTGCTTCCTTTTATATTATCCAGCAAACTGACAAGATACAACCTACAGTAGATATGTTGTAATTCCCTCTTCTCTCTTGCTCAATCTCCTCTCTCTTCTTGCTCAAAATAGAGATCTACATAGACGCAATACAATTCCCTCATATATAGCAACGGGTTGCCTTCTAGGGAAAAAAACCCTAAATTAAACATAACTTCTACCGTCAAATCTCTGCCTAATGAACAATGCAAATTGTTTATGAAATTACAACATTTTACAAGGCAATTTTACATCTATTTTTAGCTTCATGGGTGTTGCCCCCAATCCCCCCGCTAGAGGGCGCTCCCAAAGGTTGCAACCACCCCCTGGACCCCCCTGCAGCATATATTTTACGAGCGATGTTGCCGCCACATTACGAATGGGGTCCAATGTGGAAATACCTCTAAATAAAGAAGATAATCAAGCTCCACACCCAACATAACCAACTGGAGATGGGACTGCCATGTTCCACCCAACCATATATTGGCTGAGGCAAGTATCTCTTAAGCAAATCAACCCCGTGCCATATTCCAAGCATGAATGTGGGATCTCATATAACACATCAATTAAAACTCATCAAGGGCTTCCATAGGCCACCCACCTCAACCCATCAAATAATGATTCCAACTCACAGTCGGACATCACTAAAAGATGTCATTAGATTGGTCTCCATCCAAGCCTTCCAGGGCTTCCAGAGCATTTTTCCAACCAAGGCTTCTAGAACTAGTAACTCAACCCACATCTTATACAAGGCTTCCAGATCATTTGTCCAACCAAGGCTTCTAGGACTAGTAACTCAACCCGCCAAGGGCTTCCAGAGTGTTTGTCCAACTAGGGCTTCTAGGACTAGTAACTCAACCCAAGTTGTTGCAAGGCTTCCAAAGTGTTTGTTCAACCAGGGCTTCTAGGAAAAGTAACTCAACCCAAGCTATGGAAAAATCAGAACCAACCAAAACAAAGCAATGAAAGTAAACCCATAATCACCATGGCTATCTAGGAAATGGAAAGGCTAGGAAATCCATTGTCGATCTAGGCAATCATCCATGCTAATGATAGATCACAACCAAGAAATGACATGCATGTGCCATGCTTACCAAAACTAGTGAATAAATCATACATGCAACTTGATACCTGCAAGAAAATATGATGTAGCTACTGATGTCGATTCCCTCTTATGCTTTCCCACTCTTCCTTTGCCTTCTTACTCCAAGAATCCAAGTATGCCAAACCCTCCAAGAGTGCTCCAATAAAACTCTAAGTATCCAATAGTATGAGAGAGAGAGAGAGAGAGAGGGAGAGAGAGAGCTCCAAAACTGAACTGACCAAGTCTTGCTTACTGATCCTCATAAGCCCTTTTATTAATGATTCGAATTGGATCCATAAAATACTGTTAAAGAACCATGACTATATCGAGACGAAACAAATCTGTAAAGAATTCAAAACAGTGATCAAAAACACCCTGAACCAGTGGCAATGACAACCAACATAGAACAATGAGGACCTCGGTCAAAGCACACTGATCGAGGCCCATGGAGACTGCGCAAGAGGTCAACGTAGCCCCTGGGAGCCCCGGATCGGGAAAAGGAGATGATTTTTTATGCGCAATTAGCGCCTAGTGCTAATCGCGCATCGCAAGGAAAACAGGGCCAAAATGGAGGATCTTTAAGCACTCAGTCGTGTTGGTAACTGGAGAATTGCGGGTGGAGAAACGAAAAGCTTTAAAAGGATGAAGGTGGCACCCACACTCTAGAAAACTAGCGGTATTGATCGGGGCGCCCTCAAACGGTAAACGTTTTTTGGAGGACGCAGAGCATTCCCACTCAATGATCGACGCATGGTGGCGAAGGTGAGAGAAAACCATTGTTGATCGCATGCTATCGGTCTAGCAAGTCAACCACGCGGGACATGCGTATGACGTTGGATCTGGAGGAGCCCAGATTGGACGGCTGAGATTGTGCCCAATGGAGGAAGCGGAATTGACAGGGAATTAAGCCGCATTCTAAAGGGATTTGGAATCAGTTTGACCGCCACGGTGGAGGAAGAGTGCATCCATGACGTAACTGAAGAAAAAAACCGACGAGCAGGCTGGCGCTGTTCAGATGAGGACACGTGGCCACTCCCTAAGCGTTCATGCTGACGCTGAACAGGGAACTCCAAGCACAGCTACAGAAGGCGAATCGACAGAGGTGGAAGAGGAACCGAACATGCATGGAAACGAATGGCTAAAAGCCATGAATGGAGACATAATACATAGACAAGTCAAGTGGAAGTCAGAGTGAAGCCCAAGAGATGAAAGAAGATACCAGAATCCTGAGAGGAGGACATAATACATAGAGAATAAAATGGCAAAGCAAGAGAAAAGCAGGACGAGATAGAGGGCCGAGCTGACGCGGCGCCAGCATCGAGCACCACCGAGCTTGAGAGATTCAAGCCACCCCATAGATGGATATGTCCGAGTTGAACACCACGTTGGGCTCTTACTATTCTAGACCAGAAGGTCACAGAGCTGGTAGGAAGAAAAAGAGTCTGTGTACTCCAGTGGCTTGGGGAATCCAAGGAACCACCCTGCTAAGCAAAACCTGCTTCAGGAGAACTCACATTGAGTCCCTGTATTGTAATTCTCCATTTAAAGACACAATAAAAACAAGGTGAGCACTGAAAGATGGACCGGAGACGTAGCGCTGGAGAATAGGGTGAACTCCTTATTAAAATTGCTTGTGTCTTTATGGTTGCTTACTGTATTTCTCTATTGTGTTTCCATTTGAAATGTCTATGTATTAGCAATCTGATCGATCCATTGCTTAAATAACACAGAACACACACCAGCACATGAGTCTGTAATACCTTTTGTTTAATAAAACTTTAACTGATGTCACTCATAGGGTGAATATCAGATCAAGTGGTATCAGAGCTCTAGGTTGTAAGGTTAGACAAGCTTGTGTTGGTTTAGCTGTAAATGCTCACTAGATCAAAGCTCAAATTAGGAGAAGAAGAGTTGGTGGAAACTAATTCTGAAATTGGGAGAGTCTATTCTCGAAAGAAAATGTCAAAGGAAGGTTCTATAGGGCCAGACCCTCAATTCATAGAAAGTTTCCTAGTTATAAAGTCTATGGTAGAAGAAATGTATAGGGACTTTAGAAAGCATAAGGATGAAGATTCATCAGGCTCTAAACAAGATAAAGAAGAAGATTAATATCATTCCCATGACCACTCAAAAGGAAAAGGGAAAGAAGAAAGCTTTCCTACACCTCCTAATAGCCTTGTGCATAATAAGAAATCATCTTTGATTAAACTAGATGTTAAATTTGATTTGCCTATATATGATGGAGAGCTAAATGCTGAAAAGTTGGACAAATGGATTAGGCAAATTGATGTATATTGCAGGGTACAGAACATAGACTCGGACAAGAGTAAGATTTAGCTGGCAAGCCTACACCTAGGAGGCACTGCCTCGGTTTGGTGGGAAGGTAGAACCCAAGCTGATATGAAGAAGCATGGTAAGACCATCTCTATCTAGAGTGAATTTGTTGCTACAATCAAAAAGCAATTCTATCCATTGGCCTACGTGCAACAAGCCATGATGAGTTGGCAAACTCTTCGGCAGTTGAAAGGGAAAAGTGTACAAGGGTATACTCAAGAGTTTAGAAAGAGAGCATTGATGTTGGGTATCTCATTAGATTCACCAGAAACTCTTTTGAAGTACATTGGTGGTCTACACAGCTACATGAGGCATACCATCCTCATGTTTAATCCCACTAGTATAGATGAGGTATCTGTACAAGGTACTCATCTAGAATCTAGAGGAAAGAATGATCCAGAGGTTGGGGGACCATCCCAAACCACTGTAAGCAAGAGCAAGGAGAAAAGAAAGCAGAAGTGGAAAGTAAGGAAGGCTAACACTGCACAGAAAAGCAAAGCTTCATGCACTCACTGTAAAAAGGATGGGCATGAAGATGAGCACTGTTGGATTCTGCATCCAAAGCTGAGACCTAAGAAGTTAGAGGTCAAGAAGAAGAAGAATGCTGCAGCTATTTAGAAATATTTGGGGTTAGACTCGGGAGATGAAACAATCATTGCAGCCACAGGTATGAAAAGTTGTCTTCTTTAGAGAATGCTGAAATCAAGAAGTAGGTGCAGGAGTTGCTCAAGAAAGGATTCATCAGGCCTAACACATCACCATGTGGGTCACCAATCGTTTTGGTGAGAAAGAAAGATGGCTCGTGGAGAATGTGCATTGAATATCGAGCACTGAATAAGATAACAATAAAAAATCATTATCCCCTTCCGAGCATAGATGATCTTTTAGATCAATTGAAGGAATCTGTTTATTTCACCAAGCTGGATTTACACAGTGGATACCATCAGGTCAGAGTTGCAGAGCAAGATGCATGGAAGACTGCTTTCAAAACAAAGCAGGGATTGTATGAATTGTTGGTTATGCCTTTTGGCTTGACCAATGCTCCTGCTACTTTCATGAGATTAATGAATGATGTACTCAGACCTTTTCTTGAGGATTTTGTTATTGTATATCAGGATGACATTCTGATTTTTAGTAAAATGTGGGAAGAACATTTAAGGCATGTAAGCAGACATTAGATGTTTTGAAAAGAGAAAAACTTTATGTTAAACTCTCCAAATGTGAATTTGGCAAAACCTCTCTAAATTATTTGGGTCATATAGTAGGGGGAGGTGAATTGAAAATAGATCCCTCTAAAGTGGCAGTCATTGTAAACTGGCCTAAACCCAAGTTTGTTGTAGAAGTGAGAAGCTTCCTAGGAGCAGCACAATATTGGAGGAAGTTCATTTCAAATTTTTCCTCAATTGCAGCTCCCTTACATGCCTTGACAGGATTGAACAAGGTGTTTCAGTGGGAAGGCAAACAACAGAAAGCCTTCGACACCTTGAAAGAAAGAATTAGTACAACACCGGTACTAGCACTGCCCGATCTACAAAGACCCTTTGAGATCCAACTGATGCCAGTGAATATGCCATGGGAGCAGTGTTGACAGAGCACGGTAAACCCATATGTTATCATTCTGAGACCTTTAATCCTGGAGTAGTTAAGTATCCTACATATGATAAAGAATTGTATGCATTAGTTCAGAGTGTGAAAAAGTGGAAACATTACTTAATGGGCAAAGAAACAGTAATACATATTGATCATCAGCCACTTCAATACCTACACTCCCAAACTAAGTTGCAGCAATCAAGACATTGCAGATGGATGGGTTTTCTACAACAGTTTCATTTAGTCATTAGATATAAAAAGGGCATACATAACAAGGTTGCAGACATGTTATCTCGACCCATTATAAATACATCTGCCATACTTAAGCATAATTCTGTGCTGCAAGAAAGCTACATAGAACAATATGCTTAGGACATGGACTTTAAAGATGTATATGCAACTTTGAGTCAAGGCAAAAGAATAGAAAAATTGGACTATCACATGAAGGACCGACTCTTATATCATTGTGGGAAACTCTGCATTCCACAAACCAAGAGAGTAAAGATAATTAGGGAAGCACACACTTCTCTGATATCAGGTCACTTTGGGGTAAGTAAAATGGTTGCACAGCTGCAAAGGTTCTGCTATTGGCCGAGAATGAGTGAGACAGTTTCTAGATATGTAAAGGGATGTGCTATGTGTGCGAAAAGCAAGCCCAACAACAGAAAACTATGCTTGTACACTCTATTGCCAGTTCCTTCTCACCCTTGGGAAAGCATTTCCATGGATTTTGTTGGAGGACTGCCCAAATCTAGGAAAGGTCATGATCATCTATATGTTGTTGTGGATAGGTTCAACAAAATGTGTGTTTTGATACCCTGTAGTAAATAGATTATAGCTGAACAAACTACAAAATTGTTCTTCGAACATGTATGGGTTCATTTTGGATTACCCACTTCTATTATATCTGATCGAGACACCATATTTGTGGGAAAGTTTTTGTCAAGTCTGTCGGAACTAATGGACACCAAATTAAAGAAAAGTACATCTTTTCATCCACAAATAGATGGCCAGACAGAAGTAGTTAACAAGACGGTGATCCAGTTACTGAGAGGATATTGCAGCAAACACCCTAAGCTTTGGGATGAAAAATTTTGTTATGTGCAGCATGCTTACAATAGAGCCAAACACTCTTCTACACAGAGATCTCCTTTCGAGACCTGTTTTGGTTTCATACCAAGGTCTCCTTTGGATTTTGTCTTTGGTAAAGATACCATGGTTGATAGACACAATGATGTGGACAAAGCAACTAGGTTTATTGAACAAATCCAGGAGATCCACCAGGCAGTACAGGAATAGCTGGAAAAGAGCCAGGCCAAGTACAAGGCTAGGCATGATAAGCATTAGATAGAGCATAGTTTTCAAGTTGGAGACCAAGTTTGGTTGTATATCAGCAAGGACAGAATGCAAGGTGAGGGTAAAAAGCTAAAACCTATCAGGTATGGACCCTTCAAGATACTTGAGAAAGTTGGTGAGAATGCTTTTCGCCTTGATCTGCCAGCTTACATGCACATCTACTCAGTCATGAACGCAGATTGCTTGAGGTTGTTTGAACCTTCAATGATTGAGGACCCTGAAGAGCAGAGTCAATTACCTTCTATTGACGACTTGCTACCTGACTACCTTAACGAGTTGCAGGAAGATACAATGCTGGACAGGAAGGTAAGGATGACACAAAGTGGACAAGTGGAATACCTCAGGATTGGGCTTAAAGGTTCAAAGTTGAGCAGTGTGAAGTGGATTGAGATTGGACAAGTGAGACAATAGTTTCCTCACTTAGTCGATGCTTGAAGAAAATCAACTTTTGGTGGTCCAAAAGCTTTTTCACTAGGGAGGCTCTGATCCGAATCAGATCCACAAAAGACTGTGAAGAACCTTGACTGTATCGAGTTGAACAAATCCTTGAAAATTCCAAAATAGTGATCAAAAAATGCCTTGAACCAGTGGCCATGGCAGCCGACGTGGAACGACAAGGACCTCGGTCAAAGCACGCTGACCGAGGCCCATGGAGACTGTGCAGGAGGTCAAAGCAGCCCCTGGGAGCCCTGGATTGGGAAAAGGAGGTGATTTTGATGCACGATTAGCGCATCGTTGGGAAAACAAGGCTAAAATGGAAAAGCCTTAAGCACTCGGTCATGTTGGGAGCCAGAGAACCAGGGGGAGAGAAACAAAAAGCGCTAAAGGAAAAAGGTGGGACCCACGCTTTGAAAAACTGGCGGTATCAATTGGGGTGCCCTTGAATGGTAAGAGGTTTTGGAGGAGAGTTGAGTGATCTCACTCAGCGATCAACGCATGGCAGTAGAGGTGAGAGAAAAATCGCCATGATCATGTGCTATCAGTTGAGCAAGTCAACCACGCTCGACGTGCGTATGACGTTGGATCTGGAGGAGCCCGGATCGGACGATTGAGATTGTGCCCGATGGAGGAAGTAGAATCGACAGAGGATTAAGCCGCGTTCTAAATGGATTTGGAGTCCGTTTGACTGCCATGGTGGAGAAAGAATGCACACATGACATAACGGAAAAAACGAACCGACAAAGCATATTGGCACCAGTTATATGGAGACACATGGCCACTGCCCGAGAATTCATGCTGACGCCAAACAGGGAACTCCAAGCGTAGCTACAGAAGGTGAATCGACACAGGTGGGAGAGGAACCGAACAGGCATAAGGATCGAATGGTTAAATCCATGAACAAATACAACCGAAGGGAGATTCGGAGAGGAGTCCAAGCGACCAAGAGAGACAGTGAACAGTGCACCCGAGAGGAGGACTGAACACAGAGAATAGTAAAGCCAAGCAGAGGAGACAGAGGGCCGAGCTGACCACAGGCAACATCAAGCACCAGAGAGCTTGAAGATTCAAGCCTTCCCATAGAGGAATCTTTCTAGATTGAGCATCACAGTTGGCTCTTTCCACTGTAGACCAAAGGTCATAGAGCTGGTAGGAAGAGAATGAGTTTGTGTACTCTGAGTGGCTTGGGGAATCCAAGAACCACCCTACCAAGAAAAATCTGTTGTCAGGAGAACTCGTATTGAGTCCTTGTATTGTAATCTCTCTGATGTAAGACACAATAAAACAAGGCCACCACTGAAGCTGGACCGGAGATGTAGCCCTGGAGAATGGGGTGAACTCCTTATTAAAAATTGTTTGTGTCTTTGTGTTGCTTACTATATTTCTCTGCTGTATTTCCATTTAAATGTCTGTGTATTGGCAATCTGATTGATCCGTTGTTTCAATAGCACAAAACACACACCAGGACATGAGTCTGTAATATCTTTTGTTTAATAAATCTTCAACTGAGGTCACTCATAGGGTGATTATCAGATCATTTGAGGGTGTGAAATAGATCCAACAATGGAATGATATTCCCCTGGTGCATTATCATCACCAGGCCGAGGAAGATCAGGAAGGACAATATAAACATATATTGATTGTGCATAGATCAGGTCATATTTCAAAGCTACTTGGAGCACTTCTTCCTCAAACTAGGGGAAGTGGGAGGCAACATTTTACCTATGGGGGACAAAATCATTCTAAGGAACCAATCCATATAGACACAATCTTCAAACTCAGGGGATCTACACATTCTCCTCCTTCTGCGCCATTCTTGAACATGGTCGGATAGGTAGGTGGCAGAAGTTTGATGAAAATAGGTCAAGAGTTCGGTACCGACATTATATTGGAGGGGTAGCTAGAATTACGAAAAAAATATTTGGTGAGAGTTGCGAAGGTGGAATGGAAGGCATGCAGTTGGTCCACATGCCATTTAACTGCAGCTCCAGTAAGGGTGCATTGGAAAAGTTTAAGATAAATGGATTCTTCAATGATGGAATTACATGAACACCACATATGAAAAGAGAAAACATGATTCGTGGGGTCTTCTCCAAGATTACCTTCAAACTCGGGGATGTCAGAAGGAAGTTTGGTAGGCATAGTAGGCCAATTGGGGTCATGGAGAAGAGGTTTGTTGATGAGCTGGTTGAAATAAGGGAGGCTCAAACTAGCCATATAGGGGAGCAATGAAAGAATAGTGACTATAACGATAGAGGTTCCATTTGTGGGGTTACCTTGGTTACCACCTTGGTTTTCTGCACCCACATTGGTGCCTGACATGGTGGTAGTACATGGTTGGGAAGATGCAGAATCAAAGGAAGAATTGGAAGAATAAGAAGAACTAAAGTTAGTATTAGGACTTAATGGGGGACTAGGGGGATGAACTCTAACTCGATGGGGAGGACTAAGATGTCCTAAAGAAAAATCGGGGCGAAGGCCATGAAGTCTCTGCGAAAAATGCTTAGGGGCTGTAATGGTGTCAAGAAAAAGATGCTCAATAGACTAAATAATGGTGATAGGAGAAAAAAAGAAACAAACAACAACAAACACCTAGTGCAGTGGTGCAAAGTGTAAACTAACTATATTAATATGCTACTCTAATTCAATCAAACATGTACTATTAAAGAAAAAACGACTTCTAGCCTATAGGTGATCTCAATCCTCAAACAAGTTCTAGATCTATTGTTTTAGATGGCCTTCCAAGAGTCTTCTTACTTGACAGAATTTGATTCCCACAAGCGGAGCTGTCTAGAGAACGTTGGGGTAGAGAACCAACTACTACCCACAGTTAGTCCTATAGGGTGTTTTCCTATGATTGGTCACTACGGTTACCTTCATCCCATGAAGGTGGTCAAGTATTGAGATTCTTTATGATCATCCAATGCACATGATTTCCTGCCAAGGGTTGGGTAGCCTTGAGGAGAACCGCTCGCACGATGACCTAGCCTAACCCCATCTGGCTTGGGTTTTTGATGCACTCCGACTTTGGATTGTGGGATGGTGAATGATTTTGAGCTCCCTAATACGTCAACTTCTATGTATCAATGTAAGTGATTGATGGGTGCTATTGGAAGCCTACCTCATCGATCCTACAGCTAACTACAAAAATGTTTTTGGCCCTAGTACCCAAGTGGGTTTAATCTATGTGTGTTGAATTATTAAGGTGTAGTGTTTCGAGTCTTGGCTTGGAAGTGTTAACCAAGATCACGTTGGCTTAGGGTGTGCGTCTATGAAAATGATGAGTCAATTGGATGATTTAATTGAGGATGTTTTATGATGCCATGTGCTGCTAAAAGTAAAGCGCTGAAAAATTGTAAATAATGTTGAAAATGGACAGTAAAATGAACAAAAAATCCAAGCACACAAACCCCCACCCAAGAAGGCTATGAAGCAACTAAGATGGAAAACAAGCAACTCAAACACACAAATGGAAAAAAGATCTAATTTCTAAGGGATTGGGATCTAAAGGCACTATGCTAATGAAAATGGTGCAAACAATGAACAAAAATCAGAGGTAAAAATGTTGAAAAAGGATAGGCAAGAAGCTCCAAAAACCTAGGAAACACATGGTGATTTTAAGGGGGAAGGCAGAAAAAACTCTAAATAGAGTAAAATGACAAAACAACCTATCCAAAAAACTCGTAAAATAGTGGAAAAAAAACTAGAAATTAGTGGATGAAAGTGTTGTACCCTAGACTCCTACTCTCAACAAATCCCTTCCTAAATGATGGAGGTGTACTATAAACCTTAGGGGGATTTTCCCTTCCTCAATTAGAAATTACTAAGAGAATTTAGGCCTAGGGGTGACTCTAGAAAGAACTGAAACCCTTTCTAGTACACACGCAACACAGTCAACAAATTTGAAAAATTTTGTTTTTTTTTTGAAAAATGACAAAATGTGGAAATTGACTTGAAAAGTGCGATGGAATGCAAAAAAATACATGAAAAGTGCGTTGCAGTAAGTATAAAAGAGGCAAAAATTTTTGTTTTTCTCCCACAACTCTTGCTCTGCAGATTTCACCTAGATTGTGTCATATCTTACTTGATTGGTACTTGTGACTTGTAGAAAGATGCAGAAAAACCAATAGAAACCAAAAAAATTGCAGAAAATAAAGTGGATTTAAAAATAGAAATTGAGAGGTTAAAAATATCTAGAAAAATACTAAAGAGCATTGAAATGACAATCACTAAGGATCTGAATTACTACACCAGTGGAGTCACCATTTGTTAGTATGAAAATTATTAGTATGTGTACCAAAAATGCTTCACTTAAGTCACTGGTGACAAGTTACCCTAATAACATGATATGGATGTTAATGCTTTAGATATGCAATGACAAAATAAAAAAAACCCTGCAAAAAAAAGATCATATATAACCTAAAACACAAAACAACAAGAAATAGACAATGTAATAACCCAATAGAAGGTTTTTAAATGAATTATAATTTAATTGAAACACCTAGTGAAGAAGATTTACAACATTGGTCTGTAAATCCCCCACTATGGGGTGGGTCATTTTGATGTCCTTATTCTTCAACGATTTGTTTCTCTCTTTCAATATGCAGAAAACCCAAAAGAAAGATAAAACTCAAGTGGGAGCTCAAATGCGGAAGACGATAGTGGTGACGATGATAGTGATAATGGTGAAGAATGAATGGAAAACCCTCTTATTTATGATAAAGTATTGAGTTGAATTATGAAATGGAAAATAATAAAATATTATTGACCAAATCAAAATATAATCGTTAGGAATACTTTATTGTACTTTTTGGAGAGGGAAAAGATACTCAAAATGGTAAAATATCTTTATATAGAAAATTGTTAAACTAATTAACAAATAAAATCATTTATTAATCACATTGTGAGGATTAAGAAAGGTGTGAATTTGAAACTATTATTAAATAGTGATTTAACATTATTCCAAAATACAATTAAGGAATAATAGATAAATAGAGATTTATTTAATTATTCCAAGGTGAATTAGTTAAATATGTTAAGAAATAATGATCAAATAATGATTTAATAATTATTTCTAGAGAAAATTAAATAAATAATGATTTATACAATTATTCTCATGGTTTTTTTATTTTTTTATTTATTTTGAACATAAATAATTTAATAAAAATGACTTACTAAATCATTTCCTAAATTGAAAGTGATTTTACTATGGTAAAAGTAATCCTACACGGTGTATTTCGATCTCCCTAGTTAGAAATGGCTAGGTAATAACATTTTATATTGCATGCATTAAAACAATAATTAATAAATCCATAAATCTAAGGAGAAATTAACCCTCATAGTGTAGATTTTATATTTTCAAATATATTTTGGTGGATCTATTATCACAAATTGTGCAATAGAACAACCTACAACAATTTATAGATCACATGTTAATGAAACTATACTCATTGGACTCAGTTTCAATGAGGATTTATATTATGTGATTAGATCAAACATGCAACCCTTGATAAAGATAACATTTTTTTGCATGTCACCTAAAAGCAACTCATCATAATTGTGAGCTTGCAATGATCTTGAATATAATATAATCACTGACATGCAAGTCTCTAAACTTTATCTCCTGAAACGTAAGAGCAGTGGCAAAAGTAGTAACAATCCCCATTCTAATGAAAAACCTATCCAATGTCTATCTCTAAATCAAGATCAAATAATTGAACCAATCTTATGCCTAAAATACATGGGTACTACCCTTGGATTATGCAGAATTATATCTGGAAATACTTTTCAACACCGGCCTAATGAAATGTGTTGGCAATTAACCCTATAGTTTTGTAAAGGTTGAAAACATGGGGGTTAACAAAATAAAATATGGAAATGACTATTGATACCTATTATGTGGATAAATCCCTCTTACTCACAAGAGCGATCTCCCTAGACTTCAAACAACCCTAGTAACAAACGCACAAGAATTGTGACCTTTCTCTAGACTTTGATTGGGTGAAGGAAAATAGAATGATAGAGGCCTCATACCATTTTGATGAAATGATTGATGAAGTCCCTCAAAGCTTTCAACCATTCTCTCCTCGATGATCTAGATGTCCTCTTGTCACTCTTGACAAATTCTCCATATCATCTTGAAATAGATCAGCAAAGACATAGACAAACAAGAGATCAAAGCATACAACATATAATCAAAGAGATAAATGGACTAATTAACCAATTATATATCATAAAATGATCAATATACAACTAAAATCCATGTAGGTGATCAAGGAATCCTACAAATTAAATCAATGAAGAAGTAATTGAGAAAGAACAATTGATTTTATATTGTAGATAAATGTCTTTTATATTGGAGAAAAGCCTTACAACACTATAAGCTTGATGTTGCAAGTCTTTACTACAATCTCCAACCCTCTTCCTTGCAAGAAAAGCCTTCCAACCTAATCGCAATAGCATAAACTTACTTCCAATAGTCATCTCCCAATGCTCAGACCTGTGGTAGCTTTATAGGCCAAGAATGGGAAGTTATGGATCCATTCTCCATGGGATGAGATCCACTATTAGTGGGATAGAGGTACCACAAAGGAAGGGGAACTACTCCATGATGGGAGGGATCAATACCAAATAGGCACTCATTCGAAGATTGTTGGTTGAGATAGATGCTACCAACAATGATTCCAGACCCTACTTTTTATTTTCACGTACTTCAATTCATGTTTGCAAGTCATTGTGGAAGACATTGCGTACTTGTGTGCAGGCATTAATGGTCTTCTCTGTGTATGCGCATAAATTATCTAGGAAACTGCTAATATAGCCAAAATCAAGGCTTTGTTCCATAGGATTTAGAAATTCCACTTTCTTTGGTATAATTTGGTTTGAAACTTTTGCATGGGAATGGTCTAGGACACATTTGTGGATAGTGAGAGATCCAAACTGATGGTCATTTTCCTAATGTGACAAGATGATGTGTAACAGATTTTCCCCTAAAGTGTGAATTCAAAAGAAATATTTTGAAGGCTCAAGTTATTTGTAAGGCGAAGGTTTGGGTTAGAGACTACAATCAGAGACCTAAAACAATCAAGAAAATGTTACAATGCAATATATAATATCTTTAATGAGGTAGGCATTCCCATACTCAAAACATAAATGTCTCAAAGAATAATGTGGAAATACATATGAAGAGTCATGCCCATGAATGACATATTATGGACGCATCCATAAATGGATCTATATTTAAAATCATGAATATTTAATAACTCCACGCAGCTTGGATGGATGAAACTACATCCAAGGTCTTTTGCACCATCTCTCAATCCGTAGTACGAATCTAGCCGTGCGAGTGAATGTCTTGAAGTTGAACATGGTAGAAACCACTTGATTACTGATTAATGATGTGAATCGTTAACAAGTGTGAGACGAACCACCAATAATGAGAATGGCTCTTAAGGTACTTCCAGTACAATCTATGAAGTGTGAATAGATGATTTGATGTCAGACACTAATAGAATAATCTGATCGAAGGCCAATGATGAGAAGTTGTCATCGAAGGTGAGAAACTTGCCATTAAAGCATGCAGGCCTCAAGGTACTGAAGGTTTCAAGATCAAATTCCTAGATAATGAGCTGAAGTTTATAGGAAGTGATCCTTTGCTAGATGACCTATGACACGAAACTCATGTCAAGTTTTGAAGAACAATAGTTTGGATTAATATAGAACTGACTCAGGGATGGCCAATGCAACTGAAATCTAAGACTAACAAAGTAATTTGACTAAGGTTGAACTCCCCTTGAACATATCAGAGACACGATATGATGACCTCACAACATTTTAGTCAAAAATATAACCCAAACCAACTGAAGACTTTCAATGAGGTATGTTCAATTGAGTAACAAATGGATTTCCCAATCTGGACAAAAAAGTGACATAGTGTCATGTTTAAGAGCGACATACTACCTTTTACAAATAAAAAACAAAGATTCTTTCTCACTTTCACCCACCATTACTGGCAAGTACCTTTTATTTTTTACAAGCTTGAGGAGGATAACATATACTTGTCCTGTAAGCTCATCATTCAAACGAGTCCTTCGAAATATTTTTAATGAACCCTAAGAAGGCGTGGTTCTGTAACCCGTCATGCTTAACGAGTCCTATACTATTTAATTTTTACGAGTCCTGTAAAGGGGTAACTTGATGTGATTTTTGGTGAGCTCTAGTATTGTAGCAATGATGTTGCAACTCCTGGGGCTCCCTACTTTACTTTTATCAACCCAGTAGTTCGTAACAAACTTGGAAGCGATGGTGCTATATGCACAAGTACTAGCTCTTACTGCAGGCTGTCACTTGATTAGCTGGCACAAGTTCGCTAGGAGCTTAAGCCAACTTCTATGAGTTCTTAGAAGAAGATTTTAACTGTGATGGATGAAAGCTAACTTAAAAGAGGCTAGTCTACTTTGCAAAAAGAAGATGAAAGCTGAAAGGAAACGCAAACCCTAGCAAACCCTAGTTTTACCGACTAACCCTACTTGTGCAAGAAAAGAGATGTAAGCTACTGAAATAGATGCCATTGACTATTGAAAAGGTAAAATTCATGTTCTTAAGCTACTTCTGAAGGAAAATATGGAAAAATCATCTTTCTGTATTTTTGATTAATTTTATGCAGAATTATTATGCATGTGTTTTAACTATTTTTGACTATGCAGAGGTTTATTGGCAAAAGGAAATGCAGTGGGCATTTGTAGGAGGTTGGGAAGGTGAGAAGAGGACCTAAGGGGTCCCTAGCACCCTTCTGGAGAATTCCATAGTGATCAGATCTCGAAAAACTGCTCGCATGAACTTCTACAGGAAGTCTGCAGGCGATTTACAGGAAAAGGGCGAAAATGGATTTTAGAGGGTTAATGGTGGAACGACAGTGGGAAAGTGGGAATGAAGGATGGATAAGGATGTTAAGGGGTCTAGGATCTGGTAGATGAAGCTCATGAGTGATGAAGATGGTTGGATCTGTTCAAGGATGAAGGAAGCAATGTTGCACAAAAATGTAGAAATTAGGTAAGTTGGGAAAGTATGGCGAATGGGTGAAGGAAATATTGAGAGAGAGACTAGAGCAGGTTGTATGATGGAGGAAGAGTAGTTTGGAGTGTCTTATAGGTGTTCTGCACACTTCTTTCTAAAACTGATTCAAGCAAAGACTAAAAAGAAGAGATTTATCTACTTTGACCTAATTCTGACCTAGAAACCAGAAACATGATGAATATAAGTTTATAGATAGGAAATCATGCAAGAAAGCTATGGAAACTAAGAAAGAACAAACCTAAGCATGAGCAAACAACTGATATTAACTTTTCCAACTTAAAACCTAACACTAGCAATTGTATTGGAAGACAAAAATAGTGTTTTTGTGGTAGCAAGTGTGCCTTGGTCTCAATTCATGGTCCCAAGGAGGGAGGAAGGAGATAAAGGATTGCTTGGTAGCCTTTTTGTGGATCTTTTCCGTCACCAAACTATCAAATCAACCTAAAGCAAGAACAACTATCTTAATCATAAAAAACAACCTAAGTAACAAAGCAAGATTTAACCTAAATAACAGAAATTATTCTATGAATGCAATAAGAACACATAAAAGTACACAAAGGAGGTACTGGGCACTTGGTTTGGGCCCAACCCCAAGAGCTACACCCTCCTAAGAAAGCTCAGAGCTTGTGCAAAGAGGAATTCATCTTCATGGATCAAAAAATAATGTCATGTCACAAAACTGTTTACAGAAAGAGCTCGAAACTGAGTTGAATGCAGATCTGCACTAAAGTGTGAAAATAAACTATTCAATAGCTAAACTACTAAGGCTTGAAGCCTTCTTACTTATGCAAACGAGGACTCCCAATATTCCTCCTTAATTTTAGGAGCTTGGCTGCCCAAAACTGTAGTTAATCAGCCACTTCATTAGACCTGCTCGGCTGCCCCTTGAAATCATATTTGGTGGGCTATTGAACTCTGAGCTCATGGTGGAGAACTTGAGGAAGGGGTCATTTAGTGCAAGAGACACCCCTCCTATAAATCCCCAGCCTTGTTTCTTCGTATTTGGCTGCCAATCTGCTCATAACTGCTTGATCTTGGTCCAAAAATGTCCAAAAATCTGCAATAAGCACGTATTAGACTTTGTGGTCAAGTGACTATTCCCATTCACTCAATTAACATAAATATATTCAAAATCATGCATTAAAATATGGAGAATGGTGGATTAAATGAGAATAATAGGCAAAATAAGCTCATAAAGTTACCCATTTTTGGGGCTCATCATCACCCCCTGCTGAATGTGTTGCTCATCCTCTGAGAAACTAATCCAATTCATCATATTTGATTGCTTTGACTACTTCTCTGACATCCTAGGCCTCTGAGGTGATGTCCTCTTCTCTGTCATGAAACCCTACCTTTCTGGCTACTTCCTCCCATTTCCTGTGTTCTTCTTCTTCCCTGACCCCTTCCAGTAGTCCTAAGAGTAGTGAGGACTGAACTTTAGGCCAATCTAGTTGGCCTTCAGGTTTTGCATTGACTGTTTATAAAGGGGTACTCTTGCCAAAGCCTCCCTCATTCTGGTTGGGGAGTGGTACTCTCTTATTTTCACACTATGGGGCAATGTGTTCCATCTCCTTGTGCAAGCATGAATGCAATCATCACTAAACTGTCTTTCCATGTCTTCAAAGTGAGCAATGGCCTGAGCTTGCCTTTCAATGTAATCTAGGAGAACTTGAGGGTTATTGGCAAGGTGTTAATGAGCATATACTAAAGCCGAGGGATCTTCTGGCTCTGCCCTGATCATGAGTGGCTCACTTAGCTCCCTAGCCATAATCTGCTTAATTTCTACTAGCCCTTTTTCCTCATGGCTTAACCAAGAAGCCATAGTCATGAGTTTTACATCTCCCAATGCAGCATTGGGGTCCCATAGATTCATGTTTGGAAGTGCCAAGTTGTGTAAATAGACTTCTACTAACTTGGCCTTATCTTCAGCTGAGCTATTGTCACACAAATGCATAAACTGATTGTAATTTTGGAATGGAATGGTGCCCCTTTAGGCCAATGTGTTAATTTGAAATTGCAACCATTGGTCTTTAAGATATAATGCATAGGACTTAGTAGGTTTCCTACATTGTAAGGATTCTACTACCCAGCTGGCCATGTAGGCAATTTGGGCTTCTTTTTCTTGCAAATGTTGTTTTAAAACTTGTATTTCTTCTGTTGCCAAGCCTCCTTTTCTTGCAACAGTTTTGTCAGCATCTCAACATCATCTTGTAGCTTTCCCTCTTTCTACTGTTCCTCAATTATTTCCTTGTCTGCTGGAGGTCCTCCTTGCTGCTACTGCCCTCCCAAAATGGACAACCTATCTTCCTTATGAACTTCCTGTAGCTGCAACTACTTTTTTAGCAACTCATTCTCTTCCTGTAGCTAGGCTCTTTTGCCGCTTTCTATGTGCCTCACCATGGCCAAATCTCTTCTCAATTCTTTCATTTGTTCTTCCATGTGGCCTATGTTTGCAACTCCCTTGGATTTAGCAGTTTTCATCCAAGTGTGAGTCCTAACCCATTCCTGTTCTAATGCAAAGAAAAGTGGTATAGCAAACTTCTGTGGGATGATCTTCCCACTTTCTAACAATTTATAATATGAGCCCAAACTAGGCTGAGGGCTTGGTTCAAGTATCTCCTCGGGCTTGTCTGCTTCTTTTGATTGTTTCGCTACCTCCTCTTCCAATTTTTCAGTTTCTTTTAACTTGGCTAGAGTTTCTTGTAGAGATGTATCAGCTTCCTGTAGAACTGCCTTTGAATCCATCAACTTAATTTTCTCTTTCCATGTGGAGGTTTTTGGGCTTCCTCTTTCATAGGTGATGGATATCTTTTAAGGAGGCTCTTCCTTCTTTTCAGTGGGCATGTCCTCAATGACAATTGGTTCCTTTGATGGTGGTTGGGGTTTTCCCACTTTGATCCTTGTGCTTCTTCTGGCTTGAAAGTACATGGAGGTTTTCTTTTTTATTTTTCCTTTTTGTTTTGTAGGTGTGCTTAATGCAGCAAGCACAGTTGCTGCTTCCCTTGCTAACGTTTCAGGGGATTTCTCCTTCTACTGTTCTTTTCCTTCACTTCCTGTAGAAATATCTATGCCCACTGTTTCTGCTTGTGTCACTGATATCTCAGGGTGTGTCTTTCCTTCTCTTTTTGGGTGCCGGATTTGGCTGTGGCGGCCTTCTTTTGGGCTTTCTTGGCCTTTTTCTTTCCAATCTGTGTCATTTTTCCCTTCTCTGTTCTTACTGTTGTCTCCTTCTCTGTCTTAGGTTCAGTAGTCTTGTCAAATTCCTCTTTTTCCTTCTGTTCTTCCTCTGTTTTGCCTTCTTCTTGAATGTCATGTGCTCCCTTATCATTGTTTTTCTCAATTTCTTCAAGTTTCTCCCCTTCATCACTGCTGGATGGTCTGATGTTCTCAGCCAAAATTCTGATGTTATCATCCCTGGACATATTTCTGAAGATTTCCCAAGTGATGGGGATAGTATAGGTGTGCAAAGCATCTTCCACCAACAATTTGATGAGCCCATGCTGGGCCAACTGATCTGGGACCCCTTCATTTAGCTTTGTACCACATTCAATTAAGGACTGAAGGAGGAAATATGGGATGCTCAGTTTTCTGGCTGGAGGCAAGTCCATCCCATACCTTAATTCATGTAACAACCTGAAATGATATCCATAAATGATGTTGAACCTCCCTTCACATGTGATATACATCATTATTTGATAACTGACTTCACTCCAGAGAGGAGGTAAGCTTGTCCTTCTGACCCCATTTTTATCTTCTTTAGGATGCTTCTCAGGCAGAAAAAATGTTGTCTTAGCAACTTGTCCCAATGATCTCTCCTCTTTGCTCCAAGGGAGCCCCAATGGTAGACCAGTAATTCTACTGATGAGATCAGGTGTAAGTTCTAGGGTCAAACCCCTAAAACTAACTGTGGCATGTGTCTTTGAATGTGGTCTCAGGGACATAAAAACTTTTCAGTTATCTCCTCATCATAACCTTGAATTCTGTCAAAGAAGGAGATCCCGTTTGCCCTGGTGAAAACGTCCGCCACCTCAGGGTGCTCGTGCAATTTTCTAGAGTCTAAGGATTCTTTCCTTATGAATCCTCCTAGCATGATGTTGAGCGCTCTTTTTGTGTTTTAACCAAAAAATAAAATGCTCAAGTGGGGAAAAACAATCAATCACTGAAATAAAGGATAACTGAATTTGGTTTTTTCTGAACCCAAGAAGGAGTTTCCCAGATGTTTCTTTACAACATCGAATTGTAAAAATTCTCGTATTTTAAACTGCTGTCACCTTGAATTTGACTTTTTGTTTTTGAAAGAATGAATTTTTTCTACAGAATAGAGGATAAGGACACAGGTTCTGTTCTCAGCACATAGATAGATATGCACATTCATTTTTTTCACACACACACACAAATCGGCTGGCCTTTACTGCTGCATGTATCTTTCTTACAGGAGAATTTGAAAAAGGATGAGGAGATTTTGGATGCAGAGAGAAAAATAAATTGTGTAGGCTCAGGGAAATATGCAGGTAGATTTTCACTTTTTCAATGCATAGGCAGACTTTCACTCTCTTTTTTTAATCTACTGTCATGTTCAATTCACCACCTTACTCAAACAAATCATGCACAGAGAAGTTTTCCCGAGCCTACCTCATTTTGAGCTTGAATTTCGACGAAAATCCTGGGTTTCCTTTTTGCAGAGCTGTTCTCTGCTATTCTTGTAGAACCCTTCTTGTAGAAATCTCCCGGCTCCTATAGAATGAAACTGTGTTTCCTGCAGAGCCCAATAGGTGGGAGATTTTCAAAAATAGGCAGAAAACAAGTGGAGGATGACTCGTTAGCTGCTATGGAAGTGGTAGATGCGTACTTCAGTTGAGAACGTCGTGAGTGCAGAATGAACAAAGGGTGGTGAATGTTCCAATTGAGCTGCCTTTTAACTGCGGCATGATTCGTGGTGAGGAGATGAGGTGGCCAGATCGGACTGTTGATCCGATGTCACGGTCATAATGTTTCTGCATGCCATTTGACCGCCATCACCTCCCTTCTCCCATTATCCGCTGCCACCACTACCAATCAAGAATATTTCTTATTGAATGGACATACCACACGTGCTGGCTGCATATCTTACCGACAATTTTGAATTTGACGGGGCTCGTTTGGATGCCATGAGGATGTGTAACTAACTGAAGGTGGCCAGTTAACTGGCCACCAATTCCATTCAATCCAAACCATTCCCATACTCACGCAACCTTGAAATATGATTTATGTAATTGAGGAATAGGTTTAGGCACTTACCTATGTAGTCGCAGCTGTGTTATGCATATTTCGGATGTTGGAACCCATTTTTCATTGCTGTAGCTTCTTGCACTCTACATGCTCGGCCTTGGGTGGTTGCTGATGTTCACACAGTCAAATAGAGCTCGATGCATGTGTCATATGCCATACTTTGTTTTCCCTGTCTCTGGAGTATGTCTTTCAGAGGGATCAGCTGCTACAGGAATCCTGTAGGATTTCCTACAACTGCTTCTCCTTTTGAAATTCAAACTAAAACA
This sequence comes from Pinus taeda, assembly GCA_000404065.3. Lineage (NCBI taxonomy): Eukaryota > Viridiplantae > Streptophyta > Pinopsida > Pinales > Pinaceae > Pinus > Pinus taeda. The sequence goes on along the minus strand of APFE031533854.1, from coordinate 32,637 downwards.
AGTAGGGCTGCAACTACTGATGAGGGTCTTGGTTGATAAGGAATCTAGATGGAAGGTATCAGGTATGGTGAGTGTAAAAAACTGTTGCTTTGATTCGTCAGTAATTTTTGTTTTTTTTTTTTGCAACATGAAGGAAACATGATTTTTGTGTGTGACTATGCAGGGACATAAAAACGAGTGCCATGGAGGTGTACAAAGATGGAAAAAGGGCGAGATATGGTGATGGATGGAAGTAGGGAGGTTTACAGGCCTCATAGACAGATTCCCAACCCTCAGGTCCTCTTCTGGGATTAATTCTGGCATTTCCCTAGATTCTATGGGATCCTCTTGTAAAAGATACAAAATTTCTTGTAGAAGGTGAAATTTTAGCCTGAATGAAATCAAATCTTAGGAAAGGGTAATGATCATGGAGAAATGGATTGTGAGGGATGCATGCAGCCTAGTCATGTCCTCTATCTATGTCTTGTGTGATCCTCCTAAAACTTGTAATGACCTTCCTGCTACCTGCAATTTATTCAACAGAAATCAGGTTTATTTTATTTTTATTTGTATTTTTAGTCTGAGACAGCTGGGGTGCCTCCAAGATGTTTTCACCCTCACTGTCTGTTTTCACCCTCAAAGTGGTCCCCACAGGTCCCATCATGACAAGTTAAGAGGATGTCAAAAACTTCCTCCTCCCTGACACACAACCTAAAAATCTGATCCGGGCCAAGTTTAAAAAGATTTCCCCCAATCCAAGTGAATGGGACACTTTTCCTCATGATCTTGCTCTTCTCTTTTGAGAACAAGTATTGTGGGAACTGAGCTGAAACCAAATAATTTTCTATATTAGCAAACCATGGAGAGAGTACTAAAATAGCAAATAGGTGTTCATCTGGCATTTGATCATCCACCATCCCTTCTTCACCTATAGGAAAATCTACTCTAGACAGAAAATCAACAACAACATTTTCCTTACTTGGCTTATCAACAATGGTCAAATCAAATTGCTGCAATAAAAGTAACCATCTAATGATATGAGCATTTACATTAGGTTTATCCATCAAATACCTAATTGCAACATGATCAGTATGCGTAAATGTATGATATCCAGTGATGTAGTGTCTAAACTTGTTTAGGGAATGGACTACAACCAAGAGCTCTTTCTTGGTTACAATATAGTTTAACTCTGCCTTGGATAGGTTTTTACTGACAAAAAAAAAGCATCTAGTAGCTTCTATTCAACGTGCCCTAAGGCTGCTCCTATGGCTTTGTTCGAGGCATCTGTGTGAATGTGGAAAGGTAGGGCCCAGTTTGGATCTCTCAAGTGATTGGAAGTTACCAGCTTACCTTTAAACGCATCTAGAGCCTCTTGACAGTTGTCAGTCCATATAAACTCAACATCCTTCCCTAAAAGACCAAACAATGGAGAGGCTAGCTTATTGAAATCTTTAATGAATCTTCTATAATATCTTGCTAAGCCTAGAAAAATCTAAACATCTCTTACCCTTTGAGGAGGTGGCACCCTTTGGATGATAGCAATCTTGTTGGGATCCACCTATAATCCTTGCTGAGAAATTGTATGACCTAGCACAATCCCTTCAGTCATTAGGAATTCACATTTTTTAGGACTGAGGGATAGGTTCATTTCAATACACTTGGCTAAAACTTTTCCCAGGTTAGTCAATGCTTCTTGGAAGTCGGACCCATAAGGGGTAAAGTCATCCATATAGATTTCCACCGAATCATGAACCAACTCACAAATATGCTCAGTAATGCTCTCTGGAAAGTGGCAGGAGCATTGCATAACCCAAAGGGAAGGACCCGGTAGGCAAAGGTACCCCATGGACAAGTGAAAGTGGTCTTATCTTGGTCTTCTAGGCTAATTTGGATTTGATTATACCCACTAAACCCATCTAGGAAGGAAAAGGACTTCTTCCCTACCAGGCCATCTAACACTTGATCTATGAAAGGCAAAGGGAAATGGTCCTTCTTGGTAGCTTTGTTAAGTTATCGATAATCTACACAGATTCTCCACTTCCTATTTTTCTTGGGCACAAGCACCAAAGGAGAAACCCACTCGCTGTCAGAGATGGGGTAGATGAATCCTGCATCCAACAACTTTTGCAGTTCTTCTTTGACAATGTCCATAAGGGCTAGATTCATTCTCCTCTGAGGTTACTTGACTGGTTTAAAATCCTCTTTAATGTAAATGTGATGGGTACAGACTGAAGGGTGGACTCCTTTCATCTCCTTATAGCTCCAAGCAAAAACATCCAAATGGAAGTTCAATAAGCTACACAACTCCTTCTCTTGAGATGGGACAAACCTCCCAATAGAAGTCTGATAAGATGTTTCCTTTGACTCTTAGATGTCAAAATCTCTTACAATCTTTAATCCACAATGTGTCAAGAATAGATGAATCTCAGCCATGGCATTCTAGATATGGCCATATCCCATTCAAGACTCTAGGTTAGCTTCAGAAACAATCAATCGTCATTGGTCTCCCTACTATGAATGAAAAACAATGTAATTGTGAAATTTGTGTTATGTCCAAGCATAAAAGAGAACTTTCCCACATCCTCCTATAGAGAAAAAGAGCCTTTAGAGCTTGTTCATACATATTTATGTGGTCCAATGCAAACATAGTCCATTGGTGGTAGTCCTTTTTTTTACATTCATTGATGATTATAGTAGGAAGACACGGGTGTATTTTCTCAAAAATAAATCAGATACATTCTCAAGGTTCAAAGAATTCAAAGCAGAAGTAGAAAAGCAAAGTGGAGAGAATTTAAAAGTACTCATATCCGATAGAGAAGAAGAGTAAAACTCTAATGAATTCAAAGCTTTTTGTCAACAACAAGGAATCATATTGTAGAATACAACAAGATATACTCCACAACAGAATGGAGTAGCAGAAAGGAAAAATCAATGAATCATGAATATGGCTAGATGTATGCTTCATGAGAAGAATTTTACAAATAACTATTGGGTTGAAGAAGTTTCGACAATAGTATATGTTCTCAACAGATCTCTAACAACTAGTCTCCAAGATATAGTACCTCAAGAAGCATGGGATGGTAGAAAGGTAAATGTATCTCACTTTAGAATTTTTGGATTAGTAGCATTTTCACATGTTCTTGAGCAGCCAAGAAATAAGCTTGATGATAGGAGTGAAATATGTATTTTTGTAGGCTATAGTGAGAATTCAAAGGTCTATAGGCTTTATAATCCAGTAACCAAGAATTTTGTTTTAAGCAGAGATGTAAAATTTTTTGAAAATAAATCTTGGTTTGATCAAGTTAATGAAGCTTCCAATCAGCATATAAATAACTCTACTATGTTCTTAGATGGGAGCGAGAGGAAAAACTAGGGTTTGAAATAGAGGCGACAGAAGCAAGCTGGTAACTATGGAGGGACAAGGAGGAGGGAGCTCCACTCCCTCCTACAATAAAGTAGTTTCAAACAAAGGCAAAGGGACGAGTCAAAACAAACTCCAAAATCCTTCAAAGAATGAGACAAAAAACTACTAGAACCCAGATGACGGAGGGCAACAAACCCCATGACAAGGAAGGGACCCACGAGGAGGTTCGGTAGGATATGAAAACGAGTGACAATGGTTAGAGGATGGAGGGTAGAGACACAACGGAACCCTGCAAACCCAAGTCCAATATTAAACCACGGGTGGTCCTGAATGATCTGGCTATGTAGGCGCATAGGGATCACATGGCTACTTATGCGGTCATATGCAAGTTTATGGGTATTTGGCCCACAGAAAAAGCACTATATACCTGGATAAATAATACATGTAAACCAAAAGGTGAACTAAACATACATCTTGGGTCTAAGGGTTTTTTATAGTGGTATTCACGAACCTGGAGGATAAAGACAAAATTTTCGAAGGAGGACCATACTTCTATGTAGCCATAGGACTCTATATGCGACCCTAGATGATGAACCTTGTGCCAGAGTGAGAGACATTCACATCGGTCCCGGTATGGATTAGATTATATTCCTTACCTTTAGATTATTGGCTTCCAGAATCCTTAAAAGCTATAGGTAATAAGTTAGGACACTTTATAAAGATCTCAAAGGTGACTCTACAAGGCAAATATACCTCCTTTGCCCGAATCTGTGTAGAAATGGACTTATCTGGGGCACTCCTGGACGAAGTCACCCTAGAAGTGTATGATGAGGAATGGGTTTAGGCAGTAGACTATGAACTCATCCAATTCAGATGCCGCAAATTTCATGAACATGGGCACCTCTTTAGAGATTTCCCTCTCAACAAAAGAGAGGAAAAACTGAAGGGCAGCATAGGAAGAGATCTTGAAGGATACACCAAAGTGACATGCAGGGGGAAAGGAGGGGGAAAAAGAACCAAAAGAAATTGAGTGAGAACAAGATACCGAGTCATAATATTTTTTAGATTTTAGAGGAAGAGGGGGAAGAAAAGGGACAGAGCAAGGAGCTAGAGGAAAATCCATTAGGAAAAGATAAAGAGGACAGCATGGATATCACTCAGCCAGAAAATGAATTAAAGGAGAATCCACTAAGCACCACAAGACTTGGAAGGAATCAGGAGATGACCTCAAGTGAAGGAGGAACGGAGGACCAAGAACTACATGAGATTTTGGATAGGGAGAACCTTGAACTAGAACACTTCCTAGAAAAAGGAGTCAACAAAGGGATAGACTCTCTACCACAAGAGGAGTTTGATAGAGTGCAACAACTATTCCTCCAAAGGTCCCAAACAAAGGCTACAGGAGTCAAAAGGAACTATGATAGCCAAGAGAATAAAGGGGTCAGACAAATGGAGATTACATCAGGATACTCCACCAAAAACCCAGGCAAGAAAAGAGGAGGAAGGAGACAGAATGAGCTCCTATCAGAATGTGGGAAACTCATGATTAATTCAGGTAAGATGAAAGATCTTACCAGCTACTCTTTTACAAAAACATCATTATGAAGCTCACAACTTGGAAGATCAGGGGGCTAGGTAGTAGGAGAAAACAAAGAAATCTTAGTAACAGAATAAAGAAGAAAAACCAGACATGGTGTTTATACTAGAAACAAAATGCTCAGTAGACAAGATCAGAGATCTACATAGCAAATGGCTCTATTACTACTAGTTCCTAGAATTCAAGGTAATAAATACAACGGGGGGCATTCTTACCTTATGGAATCCGCAGAAACTTGAGATCATAGATGCAGAAGCTACTAGAAATGTATATGGTCCCCAAATGCTAGAAGAGAAACTAAAGCTCCTCACCTCCCTGGAGGACCTAAGAGGGAGACACTCTATTATCCCCTGGATTTTGGGAGGGGACTTCAACATGATCAAATCCATCTCTGAGAAAAAAGTGGGAAGCAGAATGTTAGGACGTGACTCACTTACATTCCAGAACTTCATAGACAACATGTGATTGGTGAGTATGGAAACATCAAATGGCACCTTCACATGGAACAACAGGAGAGGGGGAACTGCTCAAGTAGCCTTGATATTAGATAGATTCATGATCTCGGAGTATCTCTTTCTTTCTGGCCACACTATGACATTGTGGATCCTTCCTTTTGGAGGCTCGAACCATTGGCTGGTCCAGTTGGAAGCTCCTTTTATTGGAACCCCGAAAAACAGACCGTTCAGGTTTGAAAATGCATGGTTCACTCACCCCAAATTCATTACTAATATTAGAGATTGGTGGGTGGAAGACATGCCCACCCAGGGTACAAAAATGTTCCTCTTGCCACAGAGACTCAAACACATCAAACAAAGACTCAATGTATGGAACATAAATGAGTTTGGCAACATTTTTGAAGCTAAAAGAGAAGTAGAAAGGAAATTACAAGAAACTAATAAAATTCTCATCATGGTAGGATTCACATAGGAAAGGAAGAAACATGTGGACTCTCTGCAACAAGAATGGGACCATAGATGCTAGCAGGAAGAAATCTTTTGGAGACAGAAATCTAGAATAAAATGGATAAAGAAAGGGGAGAGAAATACTAGATTCTTTCACAGCTCCACCATGAAACACGGGGCTCATAACAGGATCACTAAACTCTTAGATCCATAAGGGAAATAGATAAAAACTCACAAGGATATGGAATCGGTTTTGGTGCATAATTTTCAAAGCATAGCCAAGGAAACCATTGTAGACAGATCTCAATTCATTAAGAGCTTCACAAAGAACATTCCAAAATTGGTGACCATGGAAGACAACCATAATCTCAAAAGGCCAGTAACGGAAGAAGAGGTTAACGAGGTAATAAAAGAGATGCACAATGGGAAAGCTCCAGGCTTGGATGGGTTCAATGTAGACTTCTTCAAAACATGCTGGGAAATTGTCAAATTTGACATTCTAGATGTGGTGGAGGACTCGAGGAAACCTACAACTTTTCTTAGAGTGATTAATGAATCTTTCATAGCATTAATCCCTAAACAAGAAAAAGCCATGACACCTGAGAGATTTAAACCCATAGCTTTATGCAATGTGGTTTACAAAATCATTTCCAAAGTTATTGCTAACAAACTCAAACCTCTATTTCCATCGCTTGTGTCAGAGAAGCAAACTGGATATGTGGAAGGCAGAGAAATTCTCAACAACATCATCCAAGCTCACGAAGTGGTGCACTCCCTCAAGACCAAAAAGTAGGCAAGGATGATAATGCAGTTGGACATAGAAAAGGCTTATGACAAGCTAAGTTGGTCTTACATAAAGGAAATTATTAAAGCCTACGGCTTTGACTGCAACTGGATAAAGTGGGTCATGGCCTTGGTCACCACAACAAGTTTCTCTATCCTTCTCAATGATTCTCCATCGAGAACCTTCAAATCTTCAAGGGGCCTTACGTAGGGGGATCCTCTTTCTCCATTCTTTTTCATTCTCATGATGGAAGGACTGGGAAAAATGATAAAATCTACCAAGGAAAAAGGAAGAATCAAGGGGCTCAAACTCACTCTGAATGGGGACACATTGACTCATGAATAATTTGTGGATGACACTATGCTACAAGGCACACCCACAGTCAAGGAAGCCAAATCCTTCAAGAAAATCCTGAATGACTTTGCAATGGCTACTGGCACAGAGGTAAGCTTAATGAAATCTAAAGTTTTCTTTTTCAATACGGATATTTCTATCCAAATACATCTCTCCAGAATTCTGGGTTTTCAAAGAGAGAATCTTCCATCTAAATATCTGGGAATGCCTCTCATTGAAAAACCTATGAAGAAGGAAGTTTTGGAGTCGATTATGAATAAACTGAAGGACAAAGTCAATAACTAGATGAGCAGATCTTGGAATTTAACAGGAAGATTAATTCTGACAAAGGCTATTCTTCAAACCATTCCAGTTTATATGCTTTCAGCCCTTCCTGCCCCAAAAGGAGTAATACAGAAAATTAGAAATATTCAAAGAAACTTCCTTTGGGGTAAAGGAGAAGAGAAAAATAAATGGGCCTTGGTAGCATGGGAGAAGCTTTGCAAACCAAAAACCCATGGTGGTTTAGGTCTCCACAATCCAGACACCCTGAGCAAAGTCATGGGAGAAATTTTTTGGTGGAGATGGATAAAGGAAACCAATAGTCCATGGACCAAGCTATGGAAACAAAAGTATGCTAGGGACTAGCAGGAAAAGGACCACATTAGGATGTCAGGGCACATCAGGGGTTCTCATATTTGGAACAAGGCTCGGGAAAATAGAGCCTTAGTTCAAAATCATAGTTTCTGGGAGATAAGAAATGGGAATCTTGCCTGGTTCTGGGAGGACAACTAGCAGCAAGAACAAAATCTCAGCAGAGAAGACCTAGATATCATCAAAAATGACACCCTCAATAAAGGACTAAAAAGGGTTTGTGACTTTTGGGATCATTCAAGAGAGGAAAGGAAATGGACAATCTGGAAGGTACCAGATTATAGTGCAGAGACCCCTTTGAAGGCCTAGGCTAAAGTTCTGGAAGAGATCATAGAAAAAAGGCAGATTTTAACTTTTAACTCAGATGACATGCTAAGGTGGGGTAGAAACAAGGAGGGCAACTTCAACCTCAAAGAAGCCAAAAGAATAATCACCAGATTTGATTAACCAAATCCTGACAAGACTTGGCAAGACCTTTGGAGCAACCCTCACTGGATGAAGATAAAAATGTTCATATGGCTAGTTTAGTGTAAAAAGATTCTGACATGGGAAAATCTTAGGAAAAGAGGTTTTGCAGGGCCTTCAAAATGTCGTTTATGTGGCCTGCAGGAGGAGACCATGGATCACATTCTCAACCTTTGTGTGTTCACCTCCTCTATTTGGAATTGGGTAGCCTCTATCTTCAACCAAACAATCAGGAAGGATGAAGATATTATAGCCACTTTAAAGAATTGGAGAAAAGACTTTTCGGACTATGAGACAGTAAATGCACCCTGGACACTGATTCCAAGCTTTTTGATATGGGATATGTGGAAAGAACGCAACAATAGGATCTTCAAAAATAAATTTGGTTCAACTCAAGGCATCATGGCCTAGATCCTAAAACAACTTAAAGAAACAGTTAACGTCTTTCTGAAGCATCCTCCAGAGAAACAACCGAGTCAAAGGGACACCTACATCCTTGAAAAGTTGGGACTTAAGTATCACTAACCTTCGGACACCATTAAGAAAACAAGGAACAGATTAGATGGCAAATCTTTTTGGAAACCCCCTCCCCATGGCTCCCTGAAACTCAACATAGATGGATCCTGAAAAGGGAACCCAGGGGACGCGGGTTTCAGGGAAGTCATTAGAGATGCAGAGGGCAATATCAAAATCATTTTTCACAGCCATCTAGGGAGGGCTACCAATAATATGGCTGAACTCATGGGCATGGAGCAAGGCCTAGAAATCCTAAAAGACTACAACTTACAAAATACTATCATAGAGGCAGACTCAGAATTAACGATTAACTCGGTCAAAAGGATAAGCACTGGCACAACACCAGACAAAGTTTCAAACCACTGGAGACACTCGCAAGTGTTTCACCGAGTTCATTATCATCTCAGAACTCTCAAGACTCTGAGCTTTGTTCACATGTGCAGAGATGCCAACAAAGTGGTGGACAAGTTAGTGAATGAAGGGGTGATTTGCGCCAGAGAAAACAAGTGTTGTTTGTGGGAGTTTGGTCAGGATGGACAACTGGAAAAGGACTGCAGCACTCTGGTGCACGAAGATAGGATTCTTTATCATCACTCGAAGAGGAAGCATCTGGTAGATATCTAAGTGGATGTAATTTGAGGATTCATGTAATAGGCAGCCCAAGATTATGATCTTGCAGAGGAAAGAAAGGAAAATGAGAAATAGTCCAAAACCTAACAGTAGTTTGAAGCTCCTCTTTAGAAACGGGTGGTTTTACAGCAGTTACCAGGGTTTTTAGAGTGTTGACTATACCAGAAGTGGTTTTACCATAATGTCTATGATACCACAAAAGGTGGTGCATGTGGCGCTTGGTAGATGGTGTAGGATTTGCTGGTGGGACCGTGACAATTTTGCTACAGTGTCCCTGGTTATCGAGCGTCAACTTTACCACAAGCGGATTTTCAGAAATTTCTCTGATTCCACTGACCGTGTAACATGTGTCTCAGGGTTGTTTTGTTTACCACCCTCATCAGATGGATAATCCTGGGGATTTTCTTCTGCCCAATATTCCTCTCAGCTGTTGGATTTCGCGGGCGCTGATCAATGGCTCTAGTGTGTCGTGCATGTTTTCTGCCATCGGGATGACTAGAGGGTCTCGACTTCACTTTTGTGGTCACCCGTTGACTTTATTGGTTTTTTTTTTTTTTTGGACCCTAAATTT
>APFE031533854.1:0-20990 GCA_000404065.3 Pinus taeda | reverse complement strand
CATTGGAAGGTTGCAAAAAGGATATTAAGGTATATTGCAGGGACAATAGACTATGGTTTTTTCTATACACATTCTGAAAATTGTTCACTTTTAGGTTATACACACAATGATTATGTAGGGAGTTTAGATGATCACAAAAGCACTTCAGAGTATGTTTTTCATCTTGGACCCAATCTGATTTCATGGGCATCCAAGAAATAATCACTCGTTTCAATATCTTCTGTAGAGGTAGAATAAGTAGCAGCAAATTCAACAAGTTGTCAAGTTGGGTGGTTTAGAAAATCATTGAAAGATATTTCAAATATTCAAAAGGAGCCAACTCCTATCTACTGTGATAACAATTCAACAATTTTTTTATCAAAAAATACTGTTTTCCACAAAAAGAGCAAGCACATTGACACCCATTTTCATTTCATCTGTTAACTTGTCAATGATGGTGATCCAGATTTAAATAGGAACACAACAAATTATAGAAATAACCATAAATACAAAGATGTAGCAGAAATAATACTTCATTTCATTAATGTAAAATACTGAAATATGGTTACAAACATAAATGGAAATAAACTAGCTAGGGCGACGGTAGCTTATCTATGAGAAGAGATGTGGTGGCTACATGCCTCTGAATTGTCTTACAATCAGGCTTGAAGGCCTATTTATTGTTGGGAAACAATGTAAAACCCTAAACATCCAAAAACCTAACTCTAGGAGATGAAATACTAAACTGTGGGCCCTGTTTGGGTAAATTTTACATCAACTTCCCGGGGTTGTAACTTTGGCATATGATCTCCGTTTGACGCACATAATACCTTGTTAGAAAGATCTATCTGAGGAATACAACTTTCAAGGCCCATGTTTCCCTCGATTTTCCCAAAAAACATCATTTACGGCCTCAAAACGTCTCTAGAAGTTCAGGACCTGTAAAATTGCCAAAAATAGTAAATTGTGCTACAATTAAGGAAATTGAAAAATTGAAAGAGATAGTTGTGGGAGTCCAAGTGGGTTAGGAGGGTGGCAACCAACATCCAGCTAGATCATTCCTCCCCCCTTAGGAAGAAATGGTCCCCATTGCGTTGATTTCCTCCATGAGATGATGAAACTTCTGCTAAACTTGGTCCCTGGTGAGTTGTTTTGCAACCTCTGATGTGTCTAGTAATGGTGGGAAGCATGGTCAAGGGCGGTCCACATTGAACACTCGGTGTAAGCGAAGGAATGGGGGAATGCTGTGATCCAAAGAATTGTTTCCCACAACCTTGGTAATGGTGTAAGGACCATATCATAGTGGTTTGAACTTTTGATGGGCTCTTGTAAGGTGTTCTTTTTGTAAGTGCAACTAGACTTTGTTGCCCACCTGAAACTTGTGTGGTACCCGATGTTAATCATGTCGATGCTTGTACTTGGCATTTTCCAGAATGAATTCCAAGTGGGAGCGGCTGAAAATAGTGAGCCTGTACTTTCATCCTTCTGCTCACAGTAGTTTTCCCACCAGTCTTTGATGTGGGGGGCTGCTTTGAGAAGTGCGAAAGTGATTTTTTCCTGGATCGAAAAATCATGAACAGAAAAATAACCATCTAGCAGATTTAACCATTTATCTATGACATCTGCATCTATCTGACCCTCGAATATGGGGATTTCAAAGTTAACTTGTACCTTAAAGGGTGTGGCGTTTCTAGCATAGCCATTGGAAGTAGATGCATTGCCCCTGGGTAGCCGCTGAAGGATCTAGGCAAAGTTGTCCATCATTGCATTCCTTTGTCGCTTGAGGGATTTTTCAAGCAAGATTTTGATAGGATCTCCTACCCCCTCATCTTTCTTTTCATCCACATTGGGAGGCTGGTCTTGCAAAGGTTCAACTAGTTCAATCCCTTATATCCCCACCTCGTTGGGGACATGTATAAAATAATAGAGAAAGAGAAGATCGCTCTGATACCACTAATTTGGATTTAAACATGAACACAACAAATTATAGAAATAACCAAAAATATAGAGATGCAGCAAAAATACTAATTAATTTCATTAATGTAAAATATTGAAATATGCTTACAAACAGAAATGGAAATAAACCAGCTAGGGCGATGGTAGCTTATCTCTGAGAATAGATGTGGTAGCTACATGCCTTTGAACTGTCTTATAATGAGGCTCGAAGGCCTATTTATTATTGAGAAACAATGGAAAACCCTAAACATCCAAAAACCTAACCCTAGGAGATGAAATGCCAAACTGTGGGCCCCGTTTGGGTAAATTGGTACATCAACTTCCCGATGTCGTAACTTTGGCATACGATCTCTGTTTGACACGCACAATACCTTGTTAGAAAGATCTATATGAGGACTACAAATTTTGAGTGAACAACACAAATCTATGACCCATGTTGCTCCCAGTTTTCCCAAAAAAACGTTGTTTAGGGCCTCAAAACGGCTTCAAAAGTTAAGGACCCGAAAAACTGCCAAAAATAGTAAAATGTGCTACAATTAAGGAAACCGAAAAACTAAAAGAGACAGTTGTGGGGGTCCAAGTGGGATAGGTGGGTGGCCACCAACATCCATCTAGATCATTCCTCCCCCCTTAGGAAACAATGGTCCCCATTGCATTGATTTCCTCCATGAGATGATGAAACTTCTACTGAACTTAGTCCCTAGTAAGCTATTTTGCAACCTTTGATGTGTCCAGTAATGGTGGGAAGCATGGTCGAGGGCAGTCCACATTGAACACTCGATGTAAGCAAAGGAATGGGGGAATGCTGTGATCTAAAGCATTATTTCCCACAACCTTGGTAATGGTGTAAGGACCATATCAGAGTGGTTTGAGCTTCTGATGGGCTCTTGTAAGGTGTTCTTTTTGCAAGTGCAACCAGAATTTGTTGCCCACCTGAAACTTGTGTGGTACCCGATGCTAATCATGTCGCTACTTGTACTTGGCATTTTCCAAAATGAATTCCAAGTGGGTGTGGCTGAAAATAGTGAGCCCATACTTTCATCCTTCTGCTGGCAGTAGGTTTCCCACTAGTCTTTGACGTGGGGGGCTGCTTTGAGAAGTGCGAAAGTGATCTTTCCTCAGCTGGAAAAATCATGAATAAAAAAATAAACATCTAGCATATTTAACCATTTATCTATGACATCTACGACATCTGCGTCTATCTGACCCTCGAATATGGGGATTTCAAAGTTAACTTGTACCTTAAAGGGTGTGGCGTTTCCAGCATAGCTGTTGGAAGTAGATGTGTCACCCTTGGGTAGCCGCTGAAGGATCTGGGCAAAGTTGTCCATCATCACATTCCTTTGTCACTTGATGGCTTCTTTGAACAAGATTTTAGTAGGATCTCCTACGCCCTCGTTTTTCTTTTCCTCTGCCATGGGAGGCCATCGAGATTTGAGAGGTTGGTCTTGCAAAGGTTCGACTAGTTCAAGCCCTAACTCCTTATATCCCGACCTCGTTGGGGACATCTAAAGAAAAATAGAGAAAAAGTAGACCACTCTGATACCACTGATCAAGAGTTAAACAGAAATGCAACAAATTACAAAAATAACCATAAATACAAAGATGCAGCAGAAATAATACTTCATTTCATTAATATAAAATACTGAAATATGGTTACAAATAGAAATGGAAATAAACTAGCTAGGGCGATGGTATCTTATCTCTGAGAAGATATGTTGCGGCTACATGCCTTTTAACTATCTTACAATGAGGCTCAAAGGCCTATTTGTTGTTGAGAAACAATGGAAAAACATAAACATCCAAAAACCTAACCCCAAGAGATGAAACGCCAAACTTTGGGCCTCATTTGGGTAAATTGGTACATCAACTTCCCAGGGTTGTAACTTTGGCATAAAATCTATGTTTGACACGCACAATACCTTGTTATAAATATCTATCTGAGGACCCATGTTGCTCTTGGTTTTCCCAAAAAATGTCGTTTAGGGCCTCAAAACAGCTCCGGAATTTCAGGACCCAAAAAACTGCCAATAATAGTAAACTGTGCTACAATTAAGGAAATTGAAAAACTGAAAGAGACAATTATGGGGGTCCAAGTGGGATAGGTGGGTGGCTACCAACATCCACCTGGATCAGATGGGGACATAGTACTTTCTTTTTGTGGTTCCAAAGAACAACTAGCAGATATTTTCACAAAGCCATTGGTCAAGAATGTATTTGAATGTCAAAGAGAACAATTAGGCACTGTAACTGTCTCTAAATGTAACAGTTGAGATTAGCAGGGGATGTTGAGATATTAATCTCATTGTCAGTTAGGTGTCATGTCATTTGCCTTTGTTGTCTGCTAGGTGTCATAGACAGTTCAGTTTTACTTCAGTTCTACTTCGTAGGTGTCGAGTTCTACTTCAGTCATTTATTGTTGATGTTTACAGTGTAATCTATTTGACCATTTTAAATATTGAGAAGAGCAATCACTGCTCGATGTTTTTTCTCATTCTTTCTCAAAGAATTGACATATTTTTGGAATATTATATATATATATAAAAATATATATATATATAATATATATAATATAATATAATAATATATATATAAATATTTATGAATGGAATTTATATAAATTGAATTAATAAAATATGAACATATTCTTATATGTTATTTTAAGGTGTTGTTTACCAATGTCATAAATGAGCCTAGATGACAATTTTTTTGTCGAAATCTGGTAAAACAATTTCAAAAAATCATATTGCTAGAGTGTTTGAATCATTTTATTGATGGTGGAAAGAGATTCAGCACCATCAAAACCCCAGAGGCACCCAAAATCCTGATGTTTGACTATTATAACCTAGATTTTCAAAAATTCTACAAAATCTTATTATGATCTTGTTGGAATTTCCATTATTTTTTAGACTACGCGTTATTTTAACATGTATACTTCATGATGAGGCACGTGAAATATTGAGGACATGAAATGTTGCATTAATTATGTGTGTGTGTGCTTTCCACAAAGTAGAGATATTTGGTGTTAGGGATGGTTTATAAGGGAATGAAAAAAATTATTTTTTTGGAATATATATAGATGAATGGAATTTATACTAATTGAATTAACTTAAATCATGAATGTTGTTAATTTTAATTGAATTATTAATTTTTGAATTTTAAAATTTTTAACTGTGTATAAATATTTGATATTGTTGAAAAGATTTGTTTATGAAAAAAATATATTTAACACTATAATATTTATATTTATTTTGAAATTGTTAATATAAATTTAGTTAATAAATCACCATGTTGAAGCATTTTTACACTAGAAATTAACAGGACTATAGGTCTGGCTGCTTTGAGCGGAGAGTGAACAGCTAGGGTTTCAGATTTCTACAGGGGTTTTTTTCCATGGAAGGACGCATAGGAGGGAGCCCCACTCCCTCCTACAAGGAGGTGGTGGCCAATAAGGGCAAGAAACCTCCAGAAAATGGAAGAAGTACTGTTGGGGAAGGAAGAAGAAATATGGAAGAGGAAATAGATGGCACCAAAATGAAGGAGAATAATAACACAAAAGACAAGGAGGAAGATGACAAAATATAGGGAACAAACGACAAAAGACAAAAGGGACCATGTAAACCCAAGCTGAAATCACACCCAAAGTAGTTTTAAATGATCCTACACTGCAGGCGCACAGGGATCACATGCGGACTTACGTAATCATCTGTAAATTCATGGGATTATGGCCCACTGAAAAAGCTTTACAAACATGGATCAAATACCACTGGAAACCTAAAGGAAGCATTGATCTACATCTTGGGTCAAAGGGATTCTTCATTGTGGTGTTCACAAATATTGAAGATAAAGATAGAGTGTTTGAAGGAGGACCCTACTTCTACGCAACAACAGGTCTTTATATGCGGCAATGGATGATGAATTTTGTATCGGAGCGTGAGACTTTTACTTCGGTCCCGGTCTAGGTAAGACTCTATTCTCTACCTCTTGATTACTAGCAAATTGAATCATTAGCTGCCATAGGCAATAAACTAGGTCAGTTTGTCAAAGATTCTAAAGCCACAAGAAGGGGAAAATACACTTCCTTTGCAAGGATATGTGTGGAGATGGATCTATCTGGAGCTCTTCTGGATGAGGTAATCTTGGAAGTTTTTGATGAAGAATGGGTGCAAACAGTAGACTACGAGCATATTTCGTTCAGGTGTCATAGATGGCATGAACATGGGTACCTACTTAGAGACTGCCCTCTCAATAGAGCAGAGAACAAGAGCAGAACTAATACAATGAAAGACATTGATAGTTTTCACAAAGTGGTAAATAGAGGAAAAGGCAACAAAAGAGGACCAAAGCAACAACAAAAGGAAGGACAACAGGTTAGTCAGAACCAGTTCCAAGTTCTTGAAGAGGATGAAGAAATAATAGCAGAAGATCAAGCAATGGAAGGAAGTCCTAAGGAGAAGGAGAAAGAAGAAAACAACAAACAAACATAGGAAAATGATAAACAAAAAGGGATCATGATGAGTGATACAAAACCATAGATGGATCGGGAAATGATCTAGAGTGAGATGGAACTAGAGGACCATGAGGTACAGGAGATTCTTGACAGAGAACACCTAGATATGGAAGGGTTCTTAATTCAGGGAACAAGCGATGGGGTAGAATCGTTACCTCAAGAAGAGTTCAATAAAATACAATAGTTGTATTTATGGAAAACTTAGGCCAAGGGTTTGGAAGGGAAAAAAAACATTGACAAGCAGAGTAACAAAGGTGTGAAAACGATAAAAACTACTCCGGGATTAGCACCTAGAAACCTAGGAAAGAAAAGAGGTAGGAAAAAGCAGAATGAGCTATTGATGGAATGTGGAAAGCTTACAATAGACTCAGGTAAGATGAAAGATCTAACCAGCTACTCCTTTACAAATCTTTAATATGAAGTTCACATCTTGGAATATTAGAGGTATAGGCAGTAAAAGAAAACATAGAATGCTTAGTAATAGACTGAAGCATGCAACTTCGGATATAATTTTTATCCAGGAAACGAAATGCTCCATTCAAAAGTTAAGACAAATACATAGCAAATGGCTCAGTAGATTTGATTTTTTAGAAGTTAAAGCAGAGAATACAGCTAGAGACATTCTCACTCTCTAGAACCTCCAAAGAATTGGCATAATAGATGCTGAGGCATCTAGGAATTATTTATCAGTGGTCATTCAGCCTGTAGGAGATAGGGAAACCTATCTAGTCATGAATGTTTATGGCCCTCAAAAAATAAGTGATAAACTCCGATTTATAGATTCCCTTATGGATCTTAGGGATAGACAGGCAAGGATACCTTGGATCATAGGAGGGGACTTCAATATGATCAAATCACTTTCGGAGAAAAAGGGGGGAACCAGAGCTCTAAGTAAAGACTCTTTAGCCTTTCATATCTTTACAGATAATATGAAGCTAGTTGACATTGAAACAAACAATGGTCTCTTTACATGGAATGATAAAAGAGGAGGAGAGTCTCATGTAGCCTCCAAGTTAGATAGATTCATTATCTCTAAGGACCTCATGCTCATAGATAAGGAAATAATAGCGAGAGTCCTTCCCTTTGGAGGCTCAAATCACTGGCCAGTTCAAATGGAGATCCAGGGCATAGGTACCCCCAGGAATAGACATTTTAGATTTGAGAATATATGGCTTTCACACCCAATATTCATCAGCAATATTGAAAAATGGTGGGCAGAAGATTTGTAGATTCAGGGAACAAGAATGTTCCTTCTACACAAAATATTAAAGCACATAAAGCTGAGGCTTAAAGATTGGAATAAGAATGATTTTGGCAACATTTTTGTAGAAAATAAAATGCAAGAACTCAACCAAGCCATGATCAAGGAAAGATTTGATAAAGACAAAAGTGATCAAGTTGAGAAACATCATCAAAACTGGGAAAATTTGTGTAAACTAGAGGAAATATTTTGGAGACAAAAATATAGAGTTCAATGGATAAAAGAAGGAGAGCGTAATACCAGATTTTTCCACAGATCCACCATGGAAAACAAAGCTCACAACAGGATCTCTTCGATCAAGAACGAGGATGGACAGATTCAACAATCCCATGAGGATATATAAGCTGTGTTAGTTCAGCACTTCTGAGGTATAGCTCAGGAAAACAATCCAGAAAGAGAACATTTCATTAGGGACTTAACCAGACATATACCTAAGCTGGTGTCTAGAGAGGAAAATTTCAATATTAACAAGCCAGTGATTGAAAAGGAGGTTAGTGAAGTCCTCAAAGATATGCAGAATGGCTAAGCACCAGGCCCGGATGGCTTCAATGTGGATTTCTTTAAAGCCTATTGGAATATTGTTAAAGAGGATATTTTAAATGTAGTGGAGGATTCCAGGTTGAACAGAACTATTTTGAAGGTGCTCAATACCTCCTTCATCTCCCTGATCCCTAAATAGGACAATGCTCAAACACCAGAAAGGTATAGACCCATAGTTTTATGCAATGTGGTATACAAGATAATATCCAAGGTAGTGGCCAACGGACTCAAACCTCTGCTTCCAACTCTAGTTTTAGGGGAACAATCCAGTTATGTAGAAGGCAGACAAATTCTAGGTAACATCATTCAAGCTCACGAGGTGGTTCACTTGTTAACTAGCAAGAGGAAAGCTGGAATGATCATGCAACTAGACATAGCCAAAGCATATGATAAAGTGAACTGGACCTACATTAGGAAATTTCTTATTGCGTTTGGATTTTATCATAACTGGGTTAGATGGGTCATGGCCTTGGTGACTTCCTCCAAATTTTCGATACTGGTTAATGGCTCTCCCTTTGATATTTTTCTTCCTTCAAGAGGCCTCAGATAGGGAGATCCACTCTCTCCCTTTCTCTTCATCCTCATGATGGAAGGACTTGGTTGGTCTATCAAGCATGCTAGAGTAACGGGTAAAATCAAGGGCCTTCAACTATCAGAGAATGGACGGGTATTGACTCATCAACAATTTGTAGATGATACCATGTTACAGGGTATCTCCATAGTCAAGGAGGCTCTAGCATACGAACAAATACCGAATGACTTTTCCAGGGCTACAGGTATGTAAGTTAATCTTTCCAAATCAAAAATCTTTTTCTTTAACATCAATATTGCTATTCAGAGAAATATCTCCAGAATTCTAGGATTTCAAAGGTATTCCCTCCCTTCTAAGTATTTGGGAGTTCCTCTAACTGCTAAAACTTTGTACAAGAGAATTTAGGAACCGTTGACAAATAAGATGCAGGATAAAGTCAGGAAATGGACCATCAGATCTTTAAATCTGGCTGGTAGATTGGTGCTAACAAAGATAGTGCTCTAGTCAATCCCAGTTTTCATGCTATCAGCTTTCCCTGCTCCAAAAGGGAGTCTTGCAGCAGCTCAGAAACATCCAAAGAGACTTTCTCTAGGGCAAGGAGGACACAAGGAAGAAATGGGCCTTAGTATCATGGGAAAAGATCTGTAAACCCAAGAACCAAGGGGGCCTATGCTTGGATGATCAGGAGATTCTTAGCAATGTTTTAGGGGCCAAACTATGGTGGCGTTGGGTCAAAGATCCAAAGGCTCAATGGGAAGGTATCTGGAAAGAAAAATATGCCAGCTCTTGGCAATATACTGATCTCATAAGGATGTCTGGAAATATAAGGGGCTCATCCATCTGGAACAAGGCCTGGGAGAACAGAGGCTCAGTACAAAGAAACAGTTTTTGGGAAATGAAAGAGGGAGATCTAGCACTATTCTGGGAGGATAAATGGAAACAAGAACCAACACTGTTAAAAGAGGACTTTTTGGGCCTTAAGCAAGAGACAGATACCTAAGGATTAATAAAGGTAAAATATTTTTGGGATCATATTCACAATTTAGGAAAATGGAGAACCTGGAGAAACATAGATTGCAGGGATGATAGACCCCTAAAAACAAAAGTAGAGGCTCTTATGAGAATATTGGAAAAAAGAATGATTTTAGTCACTGGGGGGTAGGACCAACTAAGATGGGGCAAAAACAAAGAAGGCACCTTTAATATTAAGGAAGAAAAAGGTATTCTCCTTGAGCTAGAATCCCATGTTCCGGATAGGATTTGGAAGAACCTATGGAGACACCAAGGTTGGATGAAGATCAAAATCTTCATGTGGCTGGTGCATCACATGAAAATCTTGACTTGGGACAATATTAGGAAGAGGGGTGTGCTAGGGCCTTCCAGATGTCAGATCTGTGAAACCCAAGAGGAGATAATGGAACATATTCTCAATAGTTGCATTTTCACATCCAGTTTATGGGATATATTTGCCACCATTTTCCAACACACCGACAGGGACAAAGAGAGTATCACTAACACCCTAAGTAGCTAGACAATAAATTTTTCAGATAATGAAGTTCTTAACTCTGCTTGGGCTCTTATGCCAAGTTTCATCATATGGAATGTTTGGAAAGAAAGGAACAAGAGAATCTTCAAAAATGAAAAGAATCTCGCTCTTCACCTGTTTGAGCAGATTTTAAAACATCTTAAGGAGATGGTTGGCATCACAGTAAGGAATCTCCCCAAAATTCCTCCCTCGGATGTTGAAAAGAGAATTCTCAGGCAGTTGGGCATACAGGGGCTCATTCCACAAGGCTTCGACAGGAAAGTAATCCAAATGGAAACTGAGAAGGAGTTCTGGCATCCTCCCCCGAAAGGTTTTCTGACATACAACATAGATGGATCTTCAAAAGGAAACTTAGGATATGTGGATTTTGGATGGGTTCTACGAGATGAAGATGGAAGCATTCTCTTCCTCTTCCATTGTCATTTAGGAAAAGCCACCAAAAACATGGCAGAATTAATGGCTTTGGAGCAATGCTTAGAGTTTCTAAAGTAGGATAACTACCTAAATGTGATTATAGAAGCTAACTCTGAGTTAGTCATTAACTCAGTCAAGAGAATTAGTTGTGGAACAGGGCCGGAGAAAGTCTCAAAACACTGGAGGTTAATCAGGGTATTCCAAAGAATTCAGGGACTACGCACGGTAAGGTTCAACCATGTGCATAGAAAGGCCAACAAACTGGCGGATATTCTGGCCAACCAAGCTGTGAACTGTAATGAACGCAGAGTTTCAATGGGGTGGCAAGTATTGCCTCAGGGTAGCCTAAAAGTACTCTGTCACAACCAAGCGGAAGAGGATAGAGAAGTGTACCAAAACAAAGCTATAGAAGCAAGGTCTCAATTGTTAGTACTCTGTATGTTTCACTAATTTTGGTTAGATAGGTCTTTGGTGAGAGACAGGCCACGGTCGACCTCAGCAAAATTGGTAATTTCAACTTCAGAAATCCCTGGTGTTTGTTGGACGGATTTCTCAGTTTAGCGGGTGGTCGCCTAGAGGGAAGGATCAACACTAATTATGGTTTCGGGTTCAGGAGTAGTGGTAAGAAGGCGATGGATGGGAATGCTACTTTTTCCGGCAGCCATATTACCCTTTATTTCCCTTTTCGGGAGGCAAAACCGCTTCCCGAGTGGTTTGTGGTTGATCGCACCCCTCTCAAGTAGGAAGTGGTTTTTGCAATTTGGAAGTGATTCCATACATCTTTCGACACATGGCGGGGGGCCGGGTTCATAAACCACCCTCATCGCACACTAAAGTTCAATGCCCTTGAACCGCACAATATCTCTCTCATCCGTTGGATTGTGTGGTGCATATCTACGATCAGGAATGATCGTCCAGTTTAGTGGGGCCAGGGCATTAATCATTGAGCGCCTTCTCGGGGAGATATCCTCCTCTACCGTTGGATTGAGAAAGTGGAATGGACAGTCACGATTAAAGAGGCAAGTCCGATGAGCGATTGTGCAGGTAAATGCATGGATTCTAAACGTCCTGCTAACTTCTTAGCACAAGCATTGTTTGTATTCTAAAGGTTTCGGATGTTACATGTGTTGGGTTGGGGGGTCATGCCTTAGGCAGTTAGCTATCTTTTTTCTGAGTCCACAGTGCCTGGTGGACGACTGTACACTATGTAAAATATTTTTGGCTTAATGATATAGAAGGAACGACTCTTGCTTCAACAAAAAATAAATAAATTTAGTTAATAAATTTATGGTTCTTTTAAATATATTATTAAACTTTGTTAATTAATATATATATATATATATATATATATATATATATATATATATTATATATAATAATATATATATAATATATTATATATATTATATATATATGTATGTGTGTGTGTGTGTATGTATGCTTATAAATACAATTATGTCATTCCACATACTCATCAAATCTTTCTTCTTCTTACAAGTATTGCGTGACACATTTTTGCTATTTTTCTTTGACTTGAAGCAGATTGATGACTTGACAATCTAAAGTGCAACTCCTACTTTTCTTTACATACCAAGATTGAATCCCATAATGATATCCACACATCCTAAGTTCATGTTTCATACATCATTGCTACCAATACACCTTTAATCCCTAAAAACACAACAAAAAAAATACTTCTTCCCAAGTATTGAAATTGATATCTGACATTGCATAAGGAGTAGTGAAATCACAATTATCTAGTTTGAGAATTGAGTCTCATAGTGCATATAAACAAAAAACTACGTGATCTAGCAAGTGAGTTGGGATGAATGGTCCAAACCACACTCATGGTCATCCCATGGCCGTTGATTGCCCAACACAACACAAAAATCCATATAGTACAATTGCAAATCACTTGCTTGCTCACATGTATCTCAACATAAACATGGAAAACACCATTGAAAACATTAGGCGCATGCATGATTGGTTACTACCCATAACAATTATTATCATAGCGAATGACAATGAATTGGTAGGAGAAGGAGAAGTATTCCATTTCTTTGCTAATTTTTTTTGTTTCCAATGCAAACATTAATGATGTTGACAGACTCTTTCCATAACACTTAACTGTACAACGATTGGTTGTCCAATATGGTTGATTCTTAAACTTGGAATGGGATTAGGGGTACTCATAACCCCCCTTTAAATAGTAGATATTGTCCCCAAATATAGTAGGAACTTTGTAGGAAGCTAAAGTTCCACCCCATTTTTAATAAATTTTCCCATAAAAAATTTCCTTGGGGATTTTGGTTGACTTTAAGAAAACTTAGAACATTAGATTTTTGAAAAAACAATTGGTATAAACGAAAATGTTCCTCACCAAAAAAAGTTATATTCAATGGAAATGGGGCAATGTGAGTGTCTCTTATCAAATTCCTCAAACTCAATCTACACTTTCATCGCAGGCCATGTACAAAGTGAGCCACTATTCACTACTTCACCAATATATCTTGCACCAAAATAGAAGCTAAAAACAAAATAATAACCCCAAGTAAGTTGTAAACCTCCTTTACACTTCCTTGTGCCTTTGTGTGTCACCTTTCCCCTTAGCATTTAAATATAACCTCTATGCATTGCCAAAAACTTGTCACTTCCATTTTATTGTTATGATATTATTAAACTAGAGTTTTATTTGATGTTGATATTGTCAAAATAAACTTGTATACTTTCGTTTTATTGGTTGGAACTATGATCATCAAATTTTGTGTATAAAATTTTGGTACAATTTAAAATACCATGGATTATGAGTTTAAGAAAGAAAAATAATTAAGACTAATGTTCACCTAAAAAATAGTTTCACTATAAAGGTTGAGTTTGTTCATTTGTTAAGTTATTCAATTATTTGTTAATATTGTCAAAATAGAGTTGATTTGATGTTTACTTCATTTTCATTAAAACCATAAGTATCAATGCATCAAATTCAATAATCCTTCAATTCAATGTGAAAATAACAGAGTTTGTGGCGATTCCAAATTGTCTCAAAGCATTTATCCAACTCACTTGGTTATATGATCCAGATCTATTCAGCTACTAGAATTAACCAAGATATTTTACTTATGTGATGTTAGAAGAATTGCATATGAAAGAGCATGATAAACCACATGTGTAGACTGTAAAGAAGATGAAACATAATGACAACCATGAAATCAAAGCACACAAACACATTGATAACGGAGTTCACCTAGAGTGGGTTATGTATTTGAGCCCTCGTGTCAAGTGTGGGGAGGTTGCTTCATTAAATGCTTCAAGATGTTGATGAGTACATAGTACATTCTTTGTAATTACAAGGATAAATACCCTCAACTAGAGTGGCATGTCTCTCGACGAGACGTTCTCCCTATAAGAACTCTCACTCAAATGGGCCTTCCTTCAACATGAAAAGCTAACAAATTCTCACATGGTGTGGCAGAAAAGTATCCTTAAACATGATGGAATCAAAGATCTCAACAACAACAACAACATCTCAGTAAATCAAAAGAAAGACATGGAATAACTACATCATATACCTCCACTTTCAGGGATTGTCGGAAAATGCAAAGCTCAGTTTCTGAAACGAACATCACCGCTGAATTTGTGGCACAAAATCATGTCAAATGACTATAAAAATTTCCCCTTTCTGAAACCATAAAATTATGGACCCTTGGGAATCTCAAAGATTCCCCCAAAGGCTCCTTCCTGGAAATGGCCAAAAAATCTGCTCCTCGGATGAAGATTTTGAGTAGACCACTCTACTTCCCATGAAATTATGTGAAAAATGACTATAATTTTGGCATCATTCTGCCTCAGTAAAAAAGAAACCTCCAAGGGAATCTTTTAGATTCCACAAGATTTTGTAAAGATTCCTTGCTACTGGATGCTTGAATTTTTGCTGCTCAGATGGGGAAACAGAATGCACAGTTGGACTCCTGGCGAGAAAACATGCCAAAATGACTATAAACTTGTCAAAATATGACATTGCCACCTCTGGCCCTCTAAGGGAATCTTTTTGGCATCCCCAACATATGCTCGCTCATGGTTCTGCTCCACAGGCCACTCCTGGTTCTATCACTTCTCCACCATTGGGCTCCTTTGAATGGCACATATGGGTTTATATACAAATTTCTAGGCAAAATCACCAACATTGGTCGTTGGCCCATTGGTGAAACCTTGGTAAGTGGTTAAGTGTGTCGGGGGTTGAAATCCCCGCCTGAACCATTATAGTGCGTGCTTAATCGTGGCACGTTGTTTTTTTTGGTGGCATGGTTATGCCATATGGACGCAGTTACATATTATGCGGGGCCCCCATTGGGGTTTGACCCACGTGGGTCGGGTGGGTTCAATCCCACCCGACCCATCGTTACTATATATATTATATATATATATATATAATATTATATATAATATATATATATATATATTATAATATAATATATATATAGATGTTGGTTTGTTGACCGGTGGTTGGACGGAACCGCCGGGGGTGGCTCACCCGCCACATTCTTTTCTTTTAATATATTATACAATAATGTCGGGTGGCAGGGTTGGTAGCTCACGACCCCAAAACTATTTTCTTATTTTTTTTAGCTAAATAGGCCAAATTTTCCCACCAGAAAATAAGGGTCACTTGGAAAATTAAGTAGGCAACAAATTCGCCCATTCCGCTGGCCGGATTATGTGTGTCGTGATGCTGCCAAATTGTTGCATCGTTAAGACTACTAGCTGGCCGAGTTTGACCTGAAATTTGACAAGTTATAACTTGAGGATACAAAATCAGATTTGAGTGTCATTCACATTGTTAGAATTAAGGCGACGAGCACTATGATTTTGTACTGGTATCACTTCAATGTTAGGACTTTGATTTTTGAGATATTTCAAGGCCACTTCTAAATTATGAGTGTGCCTGGAACCACCTAGATCATTCCTCCCCACTAAGGAACTTTTTGTCCTTCAAAAGCATGAACATAATTTGCAAGTTTTGTGTTACATTGTTTGCACCACAAGTGTCTTGATAGGTCACCCTTCCTTCTCCTTCACACGTTTGCTTTGGAGCCATAAGTGATGAACCGACACTTGCATCCTTTGCAAACCTGTAGTACATCTTTGCAAATTACATGCTCAATTAATTGACCAATAACGACCCAAGCATCCCCATACTTGCCAAGAGTTTATAAGGCACACTCTTTGGTTAATTTTACATAAGAATGGAAACCAATACCTTAGTTATTAATAAAAGGCCAAAACATCAACATTGCTTTAATAAGCGATGGAAAACATATCATCGCTTTTATAGTTATATTGCAACACATGATTTACAAAATGAAACCATGAAAAGCTACCATATTTAGTGAAACCATCTCTTACTCAACAAAGTGAATCACCAGGAATGTGGTGGATTCACTTGTTGAACATATTCACCAACTAGTTCCTGCATGGGCACTTCGTCCTTACGAAGTTTCTCTGGATGGAGCCTCCAACATTTGGCTCTTTGATGTCCACCTCTGTTGCAATAATTGCAAAAAGTCTTATTCCTAGAGACTTTCTTAACCTGCTTCCTTCCCTGATATGGAGAAGGTCTTTCACACCTCACCCTCTTTCTTGCTTCCATTCACTTCCAACACTCAATAACCACATGGTTATGCAAACCACAAAAACTACATAGTTTTCTATGCCATTATTTTTGTTCATCATTAACATGCTTGTAATCAAAATGGACTTTAGAGTACTGAGATTGTTTATACCTCTCTTGATTGTCTCTGGTGCTATCTCGGAGATGAGATATTTCCTTAGCTCTTCCTCTACAATGTGCACTATCATGGGAGGGTTGTGATGTATTCCAGTAATCCTCTTTCCTCGATGGTTTTGGCAATTCCTTGGAAGCTTCTGCAACATTTAAACACTCTCCTCGAGTGTACCCGAAACCTGCAAATCAAGGTCTTTGTACAACCTCCAATGGTTGAGTCATTCCTTGGCCATTAACACCAGCTCCTTCTCCTTCATACCCCATCTTGGTAAAGAGTCTCATGCTAGTTCCTGAAATGGGTACCTCCACGTTTCCAACAGAAATAATGTCATGTGAAAGTGAAACTGAAGAAAGATAAACATTGTTTACCTTAGTTGTCAATTCTGAAACAGGTGATAATTCCTTTGCTAAGCCTTTGTATCACTTCAATTTTTCCAAGGCCTCTTCTGTGGCTTGTAACTGAAGTTGCAATCTCGTATTCTCATATTTTTCTTCTCATAGAAGTATCCTCAATTCAACATTCTCTGCTTGAAGGATATGATTGATATCCACATTCGAATGATGAGAAGATGATGAAGAAGATGAATGTTCACTCGAGGGGGTAGATGGAGCATTGTCCTCTACTCTTTCTTTCTCTTGTTTCTCTACTTCCATTTTCTCTTCATAATATGCATTCATTATGTCCACCATGCATACCATCCTAAGGAGGTCCTTATAGAGATATTTGTTGTTCTTCATTTCCCTCCTTTTTGCATGTTTAATCATTCACACTCGCAATTCACATCGGTGAGCAGACCACTTTGATACCAAACTTGATCTGGATCTCTTCAACTACCAGATTAAACCAATATCTTTTACTTATGTGATGTTAGCAGAATTTCATATGAAAGAGCATGATAAACCACATGTGCATACTATAAATAATATGAAAGATAATGATGACCATCAAATCAAATCACAAAAACACATTGATAATGGAGTTCACCCAGTGTGGGTTACGTCTCAGGGCCCTGGTGTCAAGAGTGGGGAGGCTACTTCATTAAATGTTGCAAGATGACGATGACTACATAGTACATTCTTTGTCATTACAAGGATAAATACCCTCAACTAGAGTGGCATGTCTCCCCATGAGACGTTCTCCCTATAGGAACTCTCACTCAAATGGGCCTTCCTTCAGCATGACAAGTTAATAAATTTTCACATGATGTGGTAGACAAGTATCCTTAAAGATGATGAAATCAAGGATCTCAACAACAAAAACATCATCTTAGCAAATCAAAAGAAATACATGGCATAAATTCATCATATACCTCCACGTTTGGGGATGGATGGAAAATGCAAAGCTCAATACATGAAAGAGATATCATCGTTGAATTCGTGGCACAAATTCATGTCAAACAACTATAAACTTTGCCCCTTTCTGACACGGTCAAATTCAAGACCCTCAGAAATCTCGAAGATTCCCCCAAAGATTCCTTCTTGGAAATGGCCAAAAAATCCAGTGCTCGGATGAAAATTTTGAGCACACCACTGCGCTCTCTGTGAAACTTTGTGAAAAATGACTATAAAGTTGGCATCATTCTACCTCGGTAAAAAATCAACCTCCAAGGGAATCTTTTAGATTCCACAAAGATTCCTTGTTGTTGGACATCTGAATTTTTACTGCTCAAATGGGAAAATAGACTGTACGGATGGACTATTGGCAAGAAAATGTGCAAAAATGACTATAAACCTGTCAAAATTTGATACTGGCACCTTTGATCCTCTAACGAGATCTTTTTGGCATCTCCAACATACCCTCGCTCATGGTTCTGCTGCCCAAACTGCTCTTGGTTCCTTCGCCCCTCCATTGTCAGGCTCCATTGAATGTCACATATGGGTTTACATATAAATTTTTGGGCAGAATCACCAATATTGGTCGTTGGCCCGTTGGTGAAACCTTGGAAAGTGGTTACGTGGGTGGGGGGTTCAAATCCCTGTCCAACTCATTATAGTACGGCCTTAACTATTTTGTGTTGTGTTTTTTGGTGGTGCAGTCATGCCATACGATGACGGTTACATATTATGTGGGGCCACCCATTAGGGGCTGACCCACTTTGGTTGGGTGGGTTCAATCCTCGTCGGCCCCATTGTTTATATATATGTATGTGTGTGTGTGAATGGTTGGATCGTTGGGGCTGTGGGGTTAATACATATATATATGTTGGTTTGTTGACTAGTGGTTGAACGGGTCCACCAGGGGTGGCCTGCCCACCATTTCTATTTTTTTTAATATATAATGCAACAATGCCAGGGGGGAGGGGGGGTGGTGGTGGCCCGCCACCCAAAACTAGTTTTTTAAAGTAAATAGTTCAAATTTTCCTAGTGGAAAATAAGGGTCATTAGGAAAATTAAATAGACGAAAAAATCACTTGTCCGGTGGTTGGTTTCTGTGCGCTGAGATGCTGCCAAATTCTTGCGTCGTTAAGGCTACCACTTCGTCAAGTTTGATTTGAACTTTGACCAACTATAACTTGAGCATACGAACTTGGATTTGAGCATCCTTCAAATGTTGGAATCAGGGCAACAAGCACTATGATCTGGCCCTGGTTTCACTTCAATATGAGGAATTTGATTTTTGAGTTATTTCAAGGCCACTTCTGAATTTTGAGCATTTTTCAAGCCACCTTGATCATTATATGGGATGGTAAGATGTGGTATTATAACATTGATAGAAGCATTGTTAGTCTATGCAATATTTTTAGTGACAAGGTACAATAAAAACTTGTAAAGACATTGCAAACCCATGTAATATTTTGTTTATGAAATGAGATGTAAGTCCACATGTTATGAAGTAGATAAATTTTAAGGTATTTAATTAGGTTCCATTTTTTACAAAATTTTTCGATGATGATTCTTCTCATTCGTTTGAGTGACCTACACCTTGGAACAACAATTGAATGCAAGGAACGGTGTATAGATGAGATGTGGAATATTGTAACAACTCCCATACATGTCCATTGGAGACATTAAATCAACTTTGCAAGCTATCTTCAAGAAGGGATTATTGAAATTTTCTAAATCCATTTTACCCTATCTCGTTGAGGTGCATATTAAGTGAGAATATTGGGATAATATTTACTTGATTCAATTTTATAATTTTGGAAAATCCAATTCGAGGCATTCCAAAATAAAATCCAAGGATATATATAATGAAAGATAATTCCTAGTTAATAAATACATTAGAGCTAAAATGTTGGTGAATCTTTAGCAATAGATACAACAAAGCTAAAGAACTTGATGATCCCCCATTGATAGATATTTTGGAGATAAAATTCAAGGCATGATAATGAGGAGAGAAGATACATATTTTTCCAAACACTAATAACACCTCCCTGATGATCGTTTGAAACATAGTTATGCAATCTCTAGCCTAGTGACTTCATGAGAGTGGATAACTCTCCATTCGCAAGAATTTAAGCTAACATGAGAGCTACTAGAGCTACTAGAGAATAAAGCCATAAGTACAATTATGATAAATTTCTTGACAAAAAAAGATAAACTATTGTCACTTAGTGGAAAAGGATCAAAATGTCTCTATTAATAATTTTACTGACAAATAAAACATTGTTAAACTCCCAAACAAAAAAATAACACTATCAATTAATAAACATAGTTCAAAATAATCTTAGTTAATGGAAAATAGTTTTATAATAAATTTATTGTTTAGCATTAACCACTCTATGGAATTTCTTCCCCTATGGTATGTTAGTTTTCAGCATTCTCCTTACTTAGGTAAGATAAAATAAAAAAAAATCATTTAAAAAAAATTATAATTTCTTTTACTCACTCCTAAAATCTTATAATAATAACGCATGTATTATTATTAATAGTATGTAATCCTCTTTTCATCAACAATATTAGTAAGCCATTATTAGGTTGCCTTCAATTGTGTAAAATTATCACTCATAGAATATAAGGGTGCTTATTAATATGTTTGTTAAAAATGCCCTAAAACATCAAAAAGGTGAGTTTCATCTTTGAAAATGTTAACAATATAATAATACAATACATTGGATACCACATATGTTAGAATATTATAAAGCCTAAAGGATAATAATCATCCTATAAAGATGTTAACAATATAATAATACAATACATCGGATACCACCTATGTTAGAATATGATAAAGGCTAAACGAGGATAATCATTTGAATAATTAATATATACCATATTTTTAATAAGCTCTTATATTACAACATGATATTAAAGAATATCAAAAAATATTCCAAATCCCACATATATGCTTTTTCATGTAAAATATTGACCATTTTTATTGTTATAAATATCTTGATCATTTAAATGTTAATGGCTATGGGATTTTTTCCGATAAGTAATATGAAGTTTAAAAGAAAGAAATTAAAAAAAATTCATTTTCATTTTTTTAAATATCTTTCATAAAATATTTTATATAATGTTAATAGTTACTATTAA
>APFE031533851.1:48005-138593 GCA_000404065.3 Pinus taeda | reverse complement strand
GTACATACTATGACGCCGACTTCGGGTTGGTTGAGACTAGTCTGGGACTAGTGGTACGCACTCTGAGACTGACTTCGTGTCAGTGGAGAATGGTATGAGACATTCTCGATCAATTCTTCTTCTTCATAGTTCAGCAGAGCTAAGTTGAGCAAAGCAGAGCTAGCAGAGCCAGCAGAGCTGGGCAAAGTAGAGCTAGCAGAGCCAGCAGAGCTGGGCAGAGCAGAGCTAGCAGAGCCAGCAGAGCTGAGCAAAGCAGAGTAAGCAGAGCCAGCAGAGCTGAGCAGAGTTGGGCAGAGCAGTGCAGGGCACTGGTGGCCGAGATAGTACAGTCGGACTTATGGATCACCGGATGGAGTTCTCCCTAGTTGAGAGGGAGTGTTAAATTGGCAACTAGGGCCAAACTCCATGTGTGTCGGCTTATTTATGGCAGCTGATATTTTTATTGGATCCCTCTCGTCGAGAGGTGTAGGATTGATCCAAAGATCATCCGATTCCGATAAGTATTTATGGAGATATGAATTTATTTTGTTCATATAATTATTATCAAGCCGACCAGTGTTTATGTAGGCTCTAGAAGCCCAACCGACGTGTCTATTCATCTCTTATGTTTTAGTATAAATTGGCAAGAACTTGAAGTCATTTCATACACATATTTCTTGAGGTGATCTCCTCCTCTCCATGTCTTGGGTTTTTGGAGCAGGAGAGAGACACCATGAGAATGTACGCTGGCCTATGATGCCCTAATTCTAACTCACATCTATATACAACACGGAAGAGAAGCCTATATGCAGCAAGAAATGAAACTGTTATACACAGTCACTATGAGGCATAGCCACAGTTAGTAGAAGCCCTAACACATGTCCTTATACGCAGCACAGAAGATCTTCATACAGCCCTAAGACACGCTGTTTATGAATAGATATATATGCACAACATGTAATCTGGTGAAGCCGCAGTAATAAAGGACCATACCACGCAATGTAATGGATAACACAGTCATGGCAGCACATTCTAATGACTTATATACGCAGAATATATGCTGGGCATAAATACATTCATGAAGAAATGTAATACGCTGTTCTTGATGCAATATATATATTGAAACGCTGTCATGTAATATGTCATGCAGTCATAACGCAATATATATCTTGGAACATTGTCATATACAATGCAGTCATTGTATCTTGGAACGTGGTCATATAATATATCACGCAGAGTCAGCCACAGTAAAGGAAAGAAAACATTGTGGATGTATATACGCTGTTATAACTTACCAAGTAGCCCTAATTTACTTCAGTCATAATTGCAGTCGAACATGGTTATAAAGAACGCTGATACGTAGGTTATGAATAATGCTGGACAGTGATACGCTGGTTAATAAGACACTATAAACGCTGGTCATATAGACAGTGATACGCTGGTTAAAAGGACACTATATACGGTGGTCATATCCATACAAAGTCATGGGCTATGCAGTCAAAAATATACATACGCTGTAGTACACAGCCATATACATACGCTGTATGTAGACATTCATATATATAATGGAACGCAGTCATCAGGGATTATATACAGTGTTCACAAAGTGATATTACCCAGGTATATAAACCTCGGTTGCATTAATGATTACGTTGTGTGATCTGGACAGATAAATATAACGCAGTCTTGGGCAGCAGCATGATGTATGAGATATTGTGGATGGGCAGAGCAACGATACATGGAGCATGGGCAACAACATGATGGGCAACACAATGATATATGGGTAGCGTGATTTATGAGATCATGAAACAGCATGATGGTGCAACACAATCAGGTGCAGCAAATGGACGAGATGCAGAACGATGATAGGTGAAGGAGTCACCTTGAGAATCAGTTGAAGCAGAATGTCTTCAACTGATCTCATCATGATACGAAATGATCTATGCTAGATCTAGACAAGTCAAAGTATTGACTTCTGTTGTAAATGTTCTCTCTCTCTCTTTCTCTGCTGGACTTTGAAGATAAAAGAAGATTTGATCAAAGGGTTTCCCCACACATTGTGGGGTTTGTCCCTGGCTCGCGCCATATCTTGTGTCCTCTTGTCTTGGCTTGTCTTCTGCGTTTTGTATTTATGTTCTATCTGCAGTTTATCGTAATGCTGGTGTGATTGCTAACTGTGAAAATTTAAATAAATTGCTCTTGCATAGAACATACCTAAACTTAACACAAGTCCATATCAACATCAAGATCAATATCCTCGTCAGGGTCAAACTCTATTGGTTGAGTCTCCACAACCCAATCTAAGTTTGGATCAATATCTTCCAACACAATGGGATCTGTATCAAGTCTTTTGTTCAATAATTGGTTGTGTCTTAGCCAAAGGTTATATTGGATGAATACTAGATCATTTAATCGTTTTTGTTCTAAACGGTTTCTCTTCTTCGTGTGAGTCCTCTCAAAGACAGACTAATTGCGCTCACACCCAGAAGCACTACAAGTTTGACTCAAAATCAGGATTGCAAACTTTTGCAATTGAGGACACTGGCTACCAAATGCCTCCCGCAAGTGTGTTGCAAAAAAATAGTTATGTAATGAGTTAGTTCAACAAATTATATCCAATTTTCAAATTATGAACAATTTAATGAAATAAGAATTTAAAAATTGAAATTGTTTACCTAGCTCATTTGCTTCCCTTGCAATCTTTGCTAGGTTTTTGCCGAAGGTACCTGTGGCTCAATGAAACAATTGATTTGTTGGTGTATCTCTAGTTGCTCACTCTCATCAGGGACCATGCGCTCAAGGCACTCATACAGTCCATCTTTCACTTCCCCAATCACATCTTCTCCCAACTGAGCTTCATAATGATAATTGTTCCATCTTTGATCAATGATCTCCCAAATAGGCCCATACTTAGCCACTCTATCCTTGTATATTTCCCTTATTTGCTCCTTTGCCTGATCCATAGCCACATAAATGAAACCCATTGCCAATCTTTCCCCATCCACCACCTGCAACACCTTAACTAGTGGCGATAATTTTCAAAATCTTTGTTGCCTTTTTCCAAAATGTGTGATCATTAAGTTTCTTTCTTACGTCTTTGCCATTATGTTTGTGGGCCTATTGACATCCATTCCCTTCATCACTGGAAAACATCTTCTGCAAGTTTTTACGTTGGAAAAGCATAGATTGCAATGTCAAAAAGTGAGTTGCAAATCTAGTGATGGCAGGCCTAACAAGATCCTTACCCCCTGTGTTTTTCCTCATCCGATTCAAAACTCATGTGTGATTGTAGATATACATTGTTATGCTTTTGGCATGCTCTACAGTGTTCTTGATCCAATCTATTTTACTCCTCAAGCATGAGGTCTATGTAGTGTGCAACACATGGAGTCCAAAAGATGGTTTTGTGTTTTTCCTCTAACATTTTACCAGCAAGAACATAGTTAGAAGCGTTATCTATGATGATCTGAACAACATTAGCCACCCCCACCTCTTCAACAACCGCATCCAAAAGTTGAAACAACATGTGTGCATCTTTCCCCTTATCAGATGCATCAATTGATTTTAGAAACATGGTTCCCTATGGGCAAAAGATAAGAAAATTTATGATGGTACGGTTCCTTTGATCAATCCATCCATATGACATGATGGTACATCTTGCTTTCACCCATGAGCTTTCAAAATCTTTCAAATATTGATCAACGAACATAACCTCTTTATGCAAAAGAGATCGCCTTATTTCATGCATACTAAGGCCTTTGAATCCCTTACCAGCAACAATGATGGCATCAAACATAGGTTCCTAATACAATCAACGAGCAGCATTGAAGGGGATATTTGCATCATACTACCATCTGGCTATGTATTCACACGCAAATTCTCTACATTCCTTTTTCCAATGGTCATCTAAAGTAGGTTGGATTTGACTTCGATGAGCTTGAGGAACATGTGCACTATGAAAGGGAGAGGAGGGTAAGAAATAACTTTTGATACCACCCTTCTTTTTACCCTTACCCTTATCCTTAATAGACTCCAAAGAGGGAGGAACAAAGCGAAAGGAGTTGGACGCATTAGTACAAAGGATAGATGAATAGCCCTCAAAATCGAAATTGGAGTTGGCCGCCATCATTGGTTTTAGACTCCTCTTCCTCCCTATTTCAGCCCCTATTGCATTTTTCTTAGCTTTGTCTTCCTCAAATTTTTCATGCAACTCCCTTCTAATTTCCCCAATCTGCTCTGATGGTATCGCACATGGGACAATTTAGCCTCTAATACCAGCCAAGTGTTGTTTCAACCTGTGAATACCCCCTCGCAATACATTTTATTGGCAATCATCTCAGCATGTGCCCAAGCAGCGTCCTTCAATCTATGATGCCCAAGCAGCGTCCTTCAATCTATGAGACATTTAATGATAACTGGAAATGGAAATTAAAGGGAAAAAGTCTGAAAATGAAAATAAAAGAAAACAACTCTTAATTTTTTCGAGAAAATTTACTCATTTCAATTTCCAATTATATAGAGAGAGAGAAATATAAATAAATAAATAAAGGCAAGGGCATATTTGAGAAGTAAAAAAAACATACTATAGCCTCCTCAATGTTGCTCCAAAAACAAACTCCTTAATGGCAAATGCTACTCCAAAAACCAACTCCTCAATGTTGCTCCAAATATCGCCCAAGAACCTCCTCAATGCTGGTCCAAAAACCAACTCCAACTGCTCACAAACTCCTCACAAATGCTCACACAAATGCAATGAGATAGTTGTGAGGAAATATGACGGGGTTGGGTTACCTTTATAGGCGTGGGAGAGGGGTAGAGGGACTAGGCTTTTAGAAAAACAAAAAACAAAAAATCTAATTTTTAGGTTCCACAGTGTTGGAGAATGCAATAGAGCAACTATTAATTCAATTTCTCCTTAACCTTAATAATTGTCCTTAATAATTGTTGGTGAACCCCGGATGCGGATGTCTAGCCAGTTGGTTAAGGTGATGGGACAGGGGTGGGGCAAGGTGGGACGACACCTGCCTGCCTTGTACCACATGGATTATCGCCCGACACAAAATAAACATTGGCATTTGGGGATCGTTGGGTGCATTTGTTTCACTTCAAGCGGCTTTGATCCGCCCAGCTTGTCCTCCGATTTCCTTATCGCCTCTGCACGCTCTGGACTGTGCTGGGCCTCGGTTCTCTTCAATGCAGTAGTTATGGCGGGTGCAATTCGAGGCAGGACAGAGGGCGATAAATATAGGCTCAGCCATGGGATTGCTTTGGAGCCTCTGGTGCTTTGCTGATCTGGTTATGGTCTGTCGCTTTGTTGGTCTGGTTATGCTCGGGCAATCCTGAGAAGCTGCCTCTGTCAATTCCCAGGTTTCTTTTGGAGGCCTCTAGCCCTTGTTCGAATGCTCATTTGAATAGCCCAACCTCTGCAGCGGTAGTTGAACGGTCCTCTTTTCATAGTGTTGATGCGGTCTTCGTTATGCCTTGTCTTCGCCATAGAATGAGGAGCCGCAGGGGTACTCCTCGGCACGCGCCCTCCAGCCCATCCTCCAATTCTCCCTCCCTCTCCAGCGAACTCACAGTCAGCCATTACCCTCGCACTCGCAATGGGAGAGGGCGTTTCCATCTGCCCAGCCATTACCCTAAGCCCCGTCCTCCAAACTCCACGTCGTCTCCCTCTTTCGGCTCTGCGATTTTCACCTTCAATTGCTCTCTGAATCATCCAAGGATTACTGCTCACATCTCGGTGTTCTTTCATGAAGAAGCCCAAGAGGTGGGAGAGTCCAACTCTCATCAAGAGGGCCCTGCCTCTGTCTCTGCATAGAATCCTTTTTCTTTGCAGGTTCCGGAGGTCCCAATTCACAATGCCTTGGACATGGTGATGGAAACGGCGGCTCCTGGTCCTTCTGAAATTGATGCTGCTCGTGCAAGGGATGAAACTGATGCTGATCGTGCAAGGGATCTGCCTGAGTTCGGTTGGTGCAAAATTGTGGAAGAGCCTCCAGATGTGTAGTTTTTTCTCTGTTGCCTCTGTTTCATGTCATGCAGCCCATAATAGCGAGCAAATTTTGGTTCATGCTGATAAGTGGGTTCACATCTGCAAGATATGGTTCAATTTGCATGTTTCTTTGAATTTTTGCAAGCTCAGTAAGAAGGTCAATACTGGCTCCCCTGCGTGGGATTTGAATACTAGTTCTCAGCTAAGTTCTCTGTCATGGGCAGCGTTTCTGATATTCTCTGCCGCTCCTATAGGGCAGTTGTTTTTTACTACGGTCTAGATGTAATTTTACCCCTTTAATGTTAATAGAGTAATTTTATTTAAAAATAAACAAACAAAAAAATTTTTAAAAATTGTTTGTGAACTTTATTTAGCTTCTTCTGTTTCTTTATTAAAACTTCTCATCAAACAATTATCAAGAACAAAAATAGTAAAGACAATGGACACAGGTATTAGGCTCCAAGCCAGGGAAAACCCCACCAAAAGGAAAACCCATAAAATATCCTCTTATAAAATCTGCTTCAAAAGAGAAAACGAAGACCCAAACCCTAGACCAAGTCCTCCTATGAGTATAAAGTCAACCCTTCAACAAAGTCTTTTCAATATGACAAAGATCAACTTCCATTCAACAAGAGTCAACCCTCTTTAAGCCTGCTCTA
Source organism: Pinus taeda (assembly GCA_000404065.3). Taxonomy (NCBI): domain Eukaryota; kingdom Viridiplantae; phylum Streptophyta; class Pinopsida; order Pinales; family Pinaceae; genus Pinus; species Pinus taeda. The sequence goes on along the minus strand of APFE031533851.1, from coordinate 131,960 downwards.
ACATAGATTTTGACCCTCTTTCTCAAAATTTTGGACCTACACCCCCGATCAGGATGCAAGCTAAATGGCACTCCCTTTAATTTAGATTTAATGTGAAGGACATCGGGGTACAAACCCACCACCCCCCACACGCTCGAGGCGTTGGGTGTGGTGGCTCCTTGCATGAAAGCGGTAAATACCCCCGTGGAAGGTGGCAGCGACATTATGTTAGTGGTTAGGCTTGGTGTCAATAGTTCTACGAGGTCTGTTGGTCGATTCAGTGTCCAGGGGATGGCAATGTGGACGAGTGACACCAAGGGCAGAGATACGTTGCCGCTCTAGGAAAGGAGGTGGACTATTCATCTCCGGGCGAGGGTACCCTGGCATGTTAATTGTTTCTTCTCCCCCTCCTCCATGCATCTGATTATCTGGTCATGGGATTGGTTTTTGCATGGAGTCGAATTGTCTACAGGTGGGAGTAACTAGGGATGTTGGGAGCCATTGGCGCTGGTATTATTGCTACAGTGTGTTATCCTGACTGGTTTGACTAGTACGGTCTCTGTGTCAGTTTGTTATGAAATTCTTCTCTCCCGAATGAGGTTATATGGGATGCGTGATTGTGGTGCCAACCCTGGGGAATGTTGTTGTCTGGTTTGGTTCGAAAACCTTGGGGTTTGGGGTTGGGTCGTCTTCAGCTCTACCTGTAGAGTCTGTTTCACTGTAATTTATGGGGCTGAGGGGAAGTTTTACCCCCTGATAACTGGTGGTCACGTCACTATAAATATTTTGTTGTCTGTCTTGCTATGTTCCGCACCCATGGCCTTCATGGAAGCTTCTGCGGGGTTACAATTGAGGATCTGCACCGTTCTGGGTTTGGGGATTATTATAATGTTGTTGTTGTTGGTCATGGTGGTCTCTTAAACTCTGTTTCTGGCTATTATGCAAATTGGCTATGGGGTACGGAAACTGAATTCCTTTGTGGAATGGAAGGCCTCGATAGGATGCTTGGGTCGAGACTGGAGGAGATTCAACGTTTTTTATTATGGCAATTATTGTTTCGTTCTCCCATGGCAGGAGCGCGAGGAGGTAGGTTCACCAGGAAGCGAAGGGCTTCTGGGCTTGGGCTACCACATGTTCAGGCATCTAGCAACACCCAACTTTTCACTGGGCATTGGGAGCTGGTTGTGATGGCGAGGGTTGCGAATGCTAGGGGTCGTGGTAGGAGGCCTCGAGTGATAGTGCAAGAGGAGCAACCCAATTCCTCAGGCAACAGAACAAGGGGTCATAAGTAGGTAGCCAGCATCATTAATGATGCGGGCAATGCTTACCATGAGGAGACCAATGAAGAAATCAGAAGATTGATTGAGGAGTGGGAAGCATATCTGAACCGCCAAACAGGCTCGACAAATATTGGGATGGAGGATTGGCGAGCAATGGTACCGGATCCTAGGCATACTCGTGGGCGAGTGACCTAGTTCAAACAAACTTTGTATTTGTATTAGACCATGAAAAGTCTCATGGGCAAGGCCTTGGAACAAATTTCAGTGAGCATGGCAAAAGCGGTACAAGACTTCCCCAACTACAAGCAGGACTTCCAGAAACTTTAATTCCAACTGCAAAAACAAAATGGACATCTTCGCCGAATTAAGGATCACCTTCGCCGAATTAAGGATCACCTCGCCTGCCTTCTCTCGCAAACAATGATGCCCGGTTCCAATGTTAAGGACCCAGCCCAAGGTCGAATATGTTTCTGCCGAGGGAGATGAATAGGATGATAGTTGGTTTCAATTTTGATTAGTATATATGTCGTTAGCTTTTAATATTCAGCATGATGCTTTATATGTTCATAGGAAAATAGTGTGTGGACACGGTCATGATATACATAATTATATAGCTTAGGTAGAAAGACTTATAATTTTTTGCTACTAGATGGCTTATCATGCGGTTAGGTGGCCAATAGACTTGGTTTCCCTTTAGACAAGTTGAGGCCACCTAACTACTCATATGTGGATGTAACTTGCTTATATTTAATGAAAATGGAAGGATCTACCAATCTTACGGAACAAGGAAGAAATATTAAAAAACAAAAAAAATTAGACCTATAATAGCTTGAGAATTTCAGCCTGCAATTTTTGGCCTCCTTGTAGCATGACAAAACCCTAATTCACACATATGATACAAAATTAGCCCAAAAACAAGGTCTTCTTCCTTCTCTTTTCTTTTCTCCTTTCCTTGTCTCTTCGCTCTTGTTTCGTCCTCCTTCTATTGCATATCGAACTTCAATGTGAGTGTGTCAAATGAGGTCAAAGTTCCTTCTATATATAGTCTTTCCAAGAGGTCAAATGGCCCTCTATAGGTCGACTTGTGCTTGGAGGTTTCTAGGACTTTCTAGGCTCAAAATCACTAACTTTTACATGTTGCAACTTGCCCAATAAGGTCTTCTACAAAATATAATGACTCTCTTGACTCAAGTAAAATATTCATTTGACATCAAAAACCCAAGAAGCATGAAGAACATGCTTTAACTAGATGACCATCAAAATGAAGCATGAAACCCTTGCTTTAAATAATATTTTTCCTTTCTTCTTTTTCTATTAACATAAGATATATTTATTGATTTAAGTACATTGACAATTATGAAGACCAAAACTAGTTACATTTTCCAACACTGCCTCTTAACTAATGAGGTATTCATAATTGTACACTAGGCACAAGGTTATTCTCAAACTGAAGAATTCTCATAAGAAGCGTTGGATTCGTAAGCCATCTTTAAGCATCAACATCATGACCAGCATTGTCAACAAAGTAAGGCCTTAACTAGACAAGCTCTTTCTTATACAAGAGCATAATGTTGGGAGGCTTTACGTGAGATACCACACTACCTCTTCAAGGTACATAACCCATTTGAATGTTCACTACGTATGTCCTTTTAGGACTATTTTTATCTTGGATTCCTAATCCTCAATGAATATCGGAGCTCTTCGACCACTCTTGTCTTGGATACCTGTCCAATCCTCAAAGAGTGTCGATCCATTTCGTATCTTGGATTTTCTATCCTCAAGGAAATCACAAATACTTATCCAATCCTTCATTCTCCATTCTCCGAACATGGCCTTCACTTAGACGTACGGTTGTTAGTCCCGGCCTAGTGCATGACACACATGAAATAGAGAATACAAATGTGATGTCCATCATCACTCCCTCTCAACCAAAGAGGAGATCCTCATTCCCTCTTGATTAGGGAATTGATCTTTGCTCCTTCACAAATATTAAGGAGACTTCATACTCCTAAAGCATAGAGGAGATTCTTTCACTTCCTTTTAGTTGGGAAGTCATAGCAACAAGCTCTCTAGCATGTTTACTTAAGCGTATAAGCTACCAGTTATTCATGGAGATAGCTTCATGGCTCCTTCTTTCCTTTATATCTCATCATATTGAGCTTTCATTCTTCCTGGATATCGTAGAGCCATCATCTTGCTTCAATCTTGTGACAGGATTCAGGCCATCAATCTTGCATATCACTTTCCTCTAGTCATCATCAATGAAGGCATTATATTGAGCCTTATCACATTTTTGGTCATAGTTGCCTCTAAACATGAAAGTGATCTTTGTTGATGTGAGAACATGAATATCAGGTTATCTTCTTACATTGTTGCCTTTCAATCTCAAGGTGATGATGTGAACACCTTGACTACATGACCTTCCAAGGATTGTCAAAATCATTTACTCAATCCATATGTTCTTTGAATTGAAGTACAATACCAATAGTTGAACTTGCCTCAACTGTCATCATGTATCCCTGCAACATCTTCCCAGGTAGCAAAACAATATATTAACCAAATAACCAATAACAAAACATCAATATCTAATTACCTCATCATGATGGCCTCTTTGGATTCTGCTTAATTGTGAGATCAAAATCCTTTCGCATGATCCATCTCCACATTGTATAAGAATCTTTCTCCATGCATCTATTTTAATCAAAGTGTCCATGGATCAAACTTGATTACCAAGTTATAATATCTTCCTTGGAGTTGTCATTGTTAACTCCCTTTCTTTCTTTTGAAATTTGATGTTGATCAACATTGTTATATTTATGACTTGCAATCTTGTGAAAGAGTCTTGATCTCCATCCACTCCAAAGCATGCCAAATTTATACTTTCGAGCATCATGCAGCCATATGGAAGACTTACGAAGCACACTTTATCTCCAACTCTTTTTGCAAGATTCTTGTAAACATGAACCTTACCCTAGAGAAGAGTTACTTAAACAAGCTTGCTTCTTATGCAAGCTTGCTTCTTGAACAAGCTTGCTTCTTATACCCATCCAAGATAGGTTTCTTTTTGCAGGAGTAGAAAGATTTTTATTATGCCCTTCACACTGCAACTTGACCATCTGCATTCCTTCATCTTTTAGAAGTATTGATTTAACACTAGATGGAATGTATAACAGTCATAATCTTTCTTCCACGAATCTTCCAAAATGATGATTCTTATAGGATCTTGATGATCCATCCTTGCAAAATTACTACCTCTAACATGATGTTAGAAAATGCTCAAATGAACAAAAATATTCAATATGGTCCCAATTTTCTCATTTTCCTTAAAGTAGATAATCTTTCCCAAAGCAAATTAAACAAGTACACTCTAGTTGGTACATTCTAATTGTTCTACTATTTAGTGCTTCTATCTATGATGCCATGCCTTTACAAAATCAACACTCTTCAAGAGTAATAATGCATGTTACTCTACTTTCTACTTAATAAAAGAAAGACAAAATTCATAAAGAACCTGACAGAGATGAGACTTCCTTCAATAATAAAGATCCTTGGTATCTTCTCCTTTCAGCTTCTTCTCTGGTTCTCCCTTTTCTTCAGCTATGTGAGCTTCACTTCATTCCTTCTATTTGTTGTTTACTTTATTGTTTGGACAATCCCTTTTAAAGTGTCCATACTCATTGCATCCATAGCTTTGAATCTTGGACATGTTTGGCTTCTTCTTGGACTTTCCAAACTTCCCTATCTTCAACTTCTTGGTTCTAGTAATGAAGGCTTGAGATCTTTCGTTTGATTCAGTGTCATCCTTTGCCTTCATCCTGGATTCTTCCAAGATACATTGAGCCCACAATTCATCAAAAGGTGTGGTGTCTTTCTTTGAGTAGATGCTAGTTGCAAAACTACTCCATTCATGTGGCAAAGCATTTAGTACATAAATGGTTATCTCAGAGTCAGACACAATTTCCCCAAGCCCTTGCAATTGATCCATAATTTGTGAGATCTTCATGAGATAAGTGGCCATGTATTCATCCTTTGATTTCCTTATTCTATATAGTTGATTTCTCAAGGAAATCTTTTGACCTGATATACTTATAGAGTACAACTTTACCAACTTCTCGTACATCGCTTTGGACGTCTTCAGATTAGCAATAAAGGGAACCAGAAGATCTTTAATGAATTCAACAATAATCTTTTGTGCTCTTACTTCTCCCTTCTTGTATTTTGCTAATTCTTGAGTCTTTTATTTGCTTGGTTCAGGAACTTCGCCAAGAACATATTCCATGACTTCATTTTTTGTGTGTGCCAAGCCAATCCCCTTCTTCCATGCTAGGAAATTTATTGATCCAACGAGTTTGTTGCTTTCCTTGCAAAATGTAGCAATATGATATGTAGATTGAGAGATAGAATACAATATAACACTTACTTATCAAGAGTCCTCCTTCTTGATGATGTCTCCAACTATCTTGTTGTTTTCAAGATCTTCAAGGAGACTTCAATGATGCGCTAGTATGGTAACTTCTAGGAAGACTTCAACAACAGTGTCTTCAAACAGCTTCAAAGAGTGGAAGATGATAACACAATTCCTTGATGCTTCCTTTTCTTCAAGAAGATGCACTAGAGAATCTTTAGCAAAGACTTGTCCCTCCTTCCTTTAATGAGAGCTTAATGCTGAGGTCTTTTCCAACAAAAGCTTGATCAATGGGTCTTCTTCTTCTTTCCTTGTGTCCTTCTGCAAATGATTCCCCTTGACAAACCCTTCAAGAGGATCTTCCAGCTACCTTCTCTTGTTCACCTTAGCTTTGATACCATGTTGGAGAATGCAATATGTTGATTTGGGGTAGCATCGGATGTGCTCTAGCCACGAAAATTGGTGGAGCGGCTAAAGCACATGATGTAGCAGTGATGTTGTCCAGCAAGCCTAGCATCAGCACCAGGACTGATGCCGAATGATTAGGGCAATGCTCAGTGAGGAGTATTACTAGAGCACCGTCCTCGCTAAGAGGGAGTGTTGATTTGGGGTAGCATCGAATGTGCTCTAGCCACGAAAATTGGTGGAGAGGCTAAAGCACATGAGATGTCCAATACCCATAAATGGTTTGGGCAAATTCTAAATAGTTTGGGAGATATTAAAATTAATTAATATTTTTAATGGAGTCCTAAGTCTAAACTTAGGGAAAATAAAATATTAATGTGAATTAATATAAAACTGTGTTAGAAGGGTCCAAAAGTCATGGATCAAGCTAGAGTTAATGTTAGTGGTTGATTAGGGACTTAATCTCGGTCGTTGAATTGTCAACGAGAAAAGTATAAGAGAAGGCTTGAGGATCACTTAGAGAACACAACGAGTTGATCAAGAATTCGTTTTTCTGGGGCTGGCCTTGCTGAGGAAATCGAAGGAGTGATCAGAGTTGCAGCTGAGGGGCAGTGAATACAGAAACAAAGAGGCAGAGAGGGTACCGAGAGCATCAGCGCAGAAGCCGAAAGAGAGGGATGTAAAGCCAACTAGAGGCCACGCAGAGCCAGTCAAGACCCATGCAGAGGCAGCCAAGAGCTACGCAGTGCTAGAGAGAGCCAGCGTGCGTGACACAAAGGCTCTAGAGGCTAACGCAGTGCCTCCAGAGGCTGACGCGAGGTGAGTTGGGGTGACGCTGCGCCAGAGAGGCTGGCGCAGTCCCTAGAGGCAGATGCAGGAGAATTTGTGGGGCAGATTGGAGCTGAGAGCTGTGGGATTGTTCATCCGGGGTTTTAGCCGGAATATCTGCCTCCGACTGAGAGGTACTACTGCCGAGATCATTCTCTATGGGTGAGCCAGTTTGGCACCCAGATTGTATTCTGAAACTGCTTAATAATAAAACCCTCAAATAGCTGCACCGGTTTTCCCGCATTGGGTTTTTCTGGGGACATTGGTCCAAAAACAACAGTGTCACTTGTGTGCTTGTTTTTCCTTCAGTTGATGATCTGTAATGTGTTGAGCATGTAATTGTATTTATTTTAAATATTTACATGGTAAATAACTTGTTAATTAAACAGAACAAGTAGGTAGAAATAAATCAGAAAGTACATGAAAGATTTCTAACAGTTAGACTTAGAAATTCCAACAAAGTAGGGAAGTTATTAATTGAATTTCTCCCTAACCTTAATAATTGCTTGTGAACTTGATGCAAAATTAGTATTGGACGGAGATCGAGAGAGGGGCTCTACTAGGGTTTCCAGGACTGCCGAACCGCCGCTGACAAGCCCGTGTCGTATGCGGGAGATCCTGCGGTAGCAGACTGATCAACACAGAGAGGTGTCCAGCGAGGTTTGCGGACTGTCTGCAAATTCCGGAGGGCTGGTAAGTCGGTTTTTGGTGTTTTCAACGGCATTCCAGTTTTTTATTATTAGAAACCGCCCTGAACGGAATGGGAGAACCAGGGGGGGGGGGAGAGATCCCCTCCTTCAGAAATGTGGTAATAGGAGAAACAAGCTCAGGAGGAGATCAACATACTGGAAAGGAAACTCATGCCCCAGTGATGGGTAACCTGTGGCAGAAAAGGATGAGTGGAAAATGCCTACCTAGGGCCCAAAAACAGCCAAGGTATGTGGTTCCAAACAACAAATTGGAGGAATATAGCTGTTACATGAGAGACCATGCCTTAATATGTCGGTTCGTTGGGTATTGGCCTTCGGAGCAAGAACTCTATAGATGGATCGATCAGAGATGGAAACCTAGGGGACAGGTAGACCTCAAACTTGGAGCTCAAGGTTTCTTCACAGCAATCTTTTCCAACCTGGAGGACAAGAACAGGATCTTTGAGGAGGGACCATATTTCTTGAACAATGCTGGCCTGTTCATGAAATTTTGGGAAGAGCGATACAACCCAGAAAAGGAAACCATGCTTGACGCACCAGTCTGGGTAAGACTGTTTGGCCTTCCTGATGAGTTCTGGGACCCTGAAATCTTGGAGGGGATTGGCAATACGATTGGGAGCTTTGTTAAAGCTGCAGAGGCTACAAAACGAGGTAAGTATAATGCGTACGCGAGAATCTGTGTTTACATAAATCTGGCAGATCCTCTCCCAGACAATGTCGAAGTCGAGTACCATGACACAATCTGGAAACAGCCAATTGATTACGAACATATTCCCTTCCGTTGCCGCCTCTGCCACGAATATGGCCACCTATACAGGCAATGCCCTCTGAATAAAGAGGAAGAGTCCAAGAAAAGTCAGGTAGCCCAACAGAAAAATACTGTGAGAATGGAGGATTCGGAGAGAGGCTTTCAACAGGTTGTAAGGAAGAGAAGACAAAACAAAGAAGGACCGAAGCCCCAACCACAGAAGAAGTTCAGCCAAACAAGCAATAAAAATCAATTTGAGGCACTGCAGAGTGAAAACGAAGAATATGAAGTAAACTTGGAAGACGATGAGGACCCAGAGAATACCCCCATGGACATCACTGGAGAGGAAAAAGGAAAAGGAACAAATCTAAAGAAAACAAGCAGGGAACAACCGGAGGAAAAGGAAACAGAAACAGAACTGGCATCTAGGATGGAAGTGGAAAACTCGACAGAAAATGAAGTGGAGGAGGAAAAGCTCATGAGAAAGCTACTCCAGGAATGGAAGTATCTGGACAGCAGATTCATACCTGATAAACAAAAACAATTATATAAAGAAGCTTTTCAGAAATATAAAGAGAAAAAAGGAGAACCCCCAGACAAACCAGCTATGACAGAAAGCGAGCAGGACAGTGAAGACAAAGGAATGGGCAGCTCTGGCAAAAACAGCAGGAAACGAGGCCGGAAACCAATGAGTGAGACTATCCAGACAGTGGGAGAGATATTGATAAACTCAGGTAAAGTGATACCTCTGTCGGAGGTATTTTTCCCCTCTTACAAAAAGTTTTAAATGATAGTTATCAGTTGGAATATTAGAGGCCTGAATAGTAGAGGTAAGCAGAGACATATAAAGGACAAGTTCAAAAAGGAGAAACCTAGTATCATGATCTTACAGGAAACAAAAATTTTGATTCCACAGCTAGTAGAAATAATCGAAAAAAGTAATCTCCCATATCAAGTGATTGGGCAAGATGCAATAGGGGCTGCAGGAGGTATTGCAATCTTGTGGAACCCCAATGAAATTATCATAGACAACTGGTCCAGCATGAATGGTTCCCTTACTGGTCTGGGTAGGATCGTAGGAACTGCTCAACAGGTAGCTATTACAGGGCTCTACGGCCCCCCCTCCTCGGGGAGAAAGGAGCAGTTCATCAACAGCTTCAAATCTATCCGCAGACTCTACCCTGAAGCGGCTTGGATCATTGGTGGGGATTTCAATTTGATCAGATCCTTGGACGAGAAAAAAGGAGGGCTGAGGAGGAGAGATCACTTCATGGATAGCTTCAATGAAATGATTGAGGAACTCAGGCTTGTGGATATCCAGAGTATCAATGGGATCTACACATGGAACAACAGAAGGGGAGGTAAAAACCAAATTGCTTCAAGACTGGATAGATTCCTAGTGTCAGAAGCCATCATGAAGATGGATGTTTTTGTGGAGGCCAAGATCATACCATCTTTGGGATTGGACCACTGGCCGATCCGATTAGAAATTGACATTAAGAGGATTCAGGGGAAAAGGCCCTTCAGATTTGAAGCCTTCTGGTTAAGAGACCCTGATTTCATCAAAAAAGTTGAGGACTGGTGGGGAAATTGCACTAGTCAGGGCAGATGTAGGATGCACACGTTCCAACTGAAGTTGAAAGAGCTGAAAGGCCAAATAAAAAGATGGAATAAGGAGGAATTTGGCAATATCTTGGAAGATAAACAAAAACTAGAAAAGGAAATGGCGGATATTCAGCAAAAGATAATATTAGAAGGCAGAACAGAGGAAAGCATCAATAAAGAAGGGGTAATCCTTGGCAGATTAGAAGAACGACGAAAACAAGAGGAGATCCTGTGGCGTCAAAAATCTAGGATAAAATGGCTAAGGGAAGGGGAAAGAAACACTAAATTCTTCCACCAAGCTATGATCAAGCATAGGCAAGGAAACAGGATTTTATCAATTAAAAACAAGAATGGCGAGAGAGTTGTTGAGCAGAACGAAATTGAACAAGTCCTGATGGAACACCACAAGGAGATTCTGGCAGAACCTCAAGTTGATAGAATGAGAGCCATTCAAGAGATCTGCTTAGTTATCCCCAGCTTGGTCTCTGAGGACCAAAACAAAGCTCTTATGCGGGCAGTGACCCTAGAGGAGCTGGAGGAAGTTGTGAAGGCTATGAAAAAGGGGACTGCTCCTGGGCCAGACGGTTTCACAGTGGACTTTTACCAAGCGGGCTGGCACTTCCTGGGAAGAGAGATACTGGACTTAGTGGAAGAATCAAGGATAAACCAAAAGGTATGCCCTGCCCTCAATTCTACCTTTTACGCTCTCATCCCCAAGGGAGATAACCTTGAAGAGGCTAATGGCTTCAGACCTATAGCCTTATGTAATGTTATTTACAAAATGATTACTTCTCTGATTGCCAAAAGATTAAAACCTCTCTTGGATAATTTAATCTCGGCTGAACAAACTGGTTTTGTGGAAGGCAGGCAGATTCTTGATGGCCTTGTTGTAACTCAGGAGGTTATCCACTCCTTAAAAGTTAAAAAACAAAAAGGAATGATGATTAAATTAGACTTATCTAAAGCTTATGATAGATTAAATTGGAAATATTTGGAAACTGTCCTGGAGAGATTTGGTTTTCATCAAAGATGGATTGCTTGGATCCATAACCTAATCTCCTCCCCTCACTTTTCTATTATGGTTAATGGAAGCCCCTCAAAAACTTTCAACGCCTCTCGAGGTATTAGACAGGGAGATCCCTTATCCCCATTTTTATTTATTCTTGCCGCTGAGGGCCTTGGTCGCTTCATCAAACAAGAACGAACAACAAACAGAATTAAAGGGTTGCAAATTTGGGGAAACAACTTACCCCTAACTCATCAACAATTTGTTGATGACATAATGTTGTTTGGAGAACCAACGGTAAGAGAAGTCCGACATCTCAGAAGAATTTTGGATTTGTTTGCAGAGGCTTCTGGGTTAGAAATCAATAAGGATAAATCCTGCATTTTTATCTTCAACACAATAGACCAGGTCAAATCTCACTTAATCAGAGTTCTAGGATTCAAAAGGGGGGAATTACCTACTAAATATTTGGGTAATGTTCTGGACTTCACTTCTAAGAGGGTGAAAAACTGGCAAGGAGTGCTGGACAAATTAAGCAACAAGGTTGCAAATTGGGCTTTCAGAGTTCTCAACATAGCTGGCAGGGTCGTTCTTGCTAAGTCGGTCCTTCAAGCTATCCCTATCTACCCTCTTTCGATTATGGCCGCCCCAAAAAGGAATGATGATTAAATTAGACTTATCTAAAGCTTATGATAGATTAAATTGGAAATATTTGGAAACTGTCCTGGAGAGATTTGGTTTTCATCAAAGATGGATTGCTTGGATCCATAACCTAATCTCCTCCCCTCACTTTTCTATTATGGTTAATGGAAGCCCCTCAAAAACTTTCAACGCCTCTCGAGGTATTAGACAGGGAGATCCCTTATCCCCATTTTTATTTATTCTTGCCGCTGAGGGCCTTGGTCGCTTCATCAAACAAGAACGAACAACAAACAGAATTAAAGGGTTGCAAATTTGGGGAAACAACTTACCCCTAACTCATCAACAATTTGTTGATGACATAATGTTGTTTGGAGAACCAACGGTAAGAGAAGTCCGACATCTCAGAAGAATTTTGGATTTGTTTGCAGAGGCTTCTGGGTTAGAAATCAATAAGGATAAATCCTGCATTTTTATCTTCAACACAATAGACCAGGTCAAATCTCACTTAATCAGAGTTCTAGGATTCAAAAGGGGGGAATTACCTACTAAATATTTGGGTAATGTTCTGGACTTCACTTCTAAGAGGGTGAAAAACTGGCAAGGAGTGCTGGACAAATTAAGCAACAAGGTTGCAAATTGGGCTTTCAGAGTTCTCAACATAGCTGGCAGGGTCGTTCTTGCTAAGTCGGTCCTTCAAGCTATCCCTATCTACCCTCTTTCGATTATGGCCGCCCCTGTTGGGGTTTGTGCTAAAATCAGAGAAATCATTAGGAAATTCATATGGAGCGGATCCGATCAGAAGAAAAAATGGGCCCTGGTCTCGTGGAGTTAGCTAACTGAAAGAAAAGATAAAGGCGGGTTAGGCTTGAGAGACCCTGAAACTCTTAACAGGGTCCTGGGGGCCAAGTTGTGGTGGAGATGGCTTAGTGGTGGAAACGATCTCTGGAAAACTATATGGAGGATAAAATACAGAATGCCAGCCTCTCAGGTCGATATCCTCAGACAACAGGAAATTCCCAAAGGCTCCGCTATTTGGGAATTAGCCTCTCAAAACCGCGATTTGATTAGCAAACATACCTTCTGGGAAATCCAGGGTGGCTCAGAGGCCAACTTCTGGGATGACAGGTGGCAACAACATGAAAGTTTGAACAGCATCCAGAACCTCCTCCAGATCCGTGGCAGAGTTGAAGGAAATAGAATCAGTGTAAAGGACTATTGGAAAGTAAATGACACATCGGAGGGGTGGAGAGTCTGGGAAGACCCGACAGCTTGGGCTCGGGAGCTCACCCCAGAGCTCCAAGATTGTTACAGGAAAGAAATGGGATCAAGAAGAATTAGAGTTCGCCAGGGGAAAGACATCCTCCGTTGGGGGAATTCTATGAAGGGGACTTTCACAACCAAAGAGGCTTATTATCTAATGGATTCTCAAAACAGAGGAGACGGAAATGTGGAATGGAAAACAATATGGGAGGGCAACTGGTGGCCGAAGGTGACAATATTCATTTGGTTGGCAACTAAAAATAAAATCTTAACCTAGGACCGTATTCAGAAAAAGGGATTTAATGGCCCGTCACGTTGTTACCTGTGCAACAATGACACTGAGACTAGAGATCACCTGTTAGTCAGATGCCCATATACAGAGAAACTCTGGATGCTTGCTAAACTATTGTTCAAAAAACCAGGAGTTAACAGCAGGGAATTTAATGATTTGATTTTTAACTGGCGTAACGAAACCTTTGGATGCAGGGTGCTCCAGAGGGCTTGGAATCTTATATCCCCCTTTATCCTCTGGATGATCTGGAAGGAGCAAAATAGGAGGATATTTCAAAATTCTGCAAAGAAACCAAAGGTAATTTGGGATCGGGTGATCGAAAGTATGCGGGAGACTATCCTTGTCAGTAAATGGGCGAATGATGACTGGAAGGCAAATCCGGATGAACAAGAAATTCTGAATAAGATAAACCTAAAACCCGAAATGGTTCACTTTAAATGTTCGACCAGCCAGGATATGCAACTCAAAGCCCAGAAAAGTTTAGATATCCCAGTGACCACTTTGTTAAACTCAATTTCGACGAGGCCTCGAAGGGGAACCCGGGCGACGCGGGTTTCGGGGGGATTTTCAGGGACAGCAATAGCCGAATCAGATGGATTTTCGCTGACTGGGGAGGCCAGATGACCAATAATGAGGCCGAGTTCTGGGCCCTTCATCAAGGATTACAGATAGCCATCAGGAACGCCTACTCCAAGTTGGAAATTACAGGGGACTCGCAACTTGCGGTGGACACGCTGCGGAGGCTTAACAATGGGCAGCGATGGGAGAAGGTTACTAAAAGCTGGCGGACTGCGGGGATTGTTAAAGAAATTGCAGCGCTCCTCAAACGCATCGACTACAGGATTATCAATCATGTCCGCCGAAAAGGGAATCAGGCAGCGGATTGGCTGGCCAATTGGGGAAGTAGAGGACGTGGCAGCACAATCGATAGCCAGTGGCGAGCCGTAGAAGGAAATGGGGAGTGGAAGGAGTTGGCGGACCTTATCAAGGCCGATCATGATCAAGCCACAAATGACAATGCACGGAGCAGTGCGCTGGAATAAAAGGGGACAGTGGAGTTCCCGACTCAAGAACAGGGGGCGATTGGGACCTGATGTGATCATAATTACGGACTACAGGATGACGGATCAGAATTTTGAAGGCAGTACAGCGGCGGCGGGTGGAGCAGTTAGACAAAAGTACACTCATGGTAAGTTAATTAATGCCAGAACTATGAGAGGTGGTGGATGCGGTTCGTCTGGCAGCACTCCTGAGGAGATTAATATGGAAATGATGGTTGAGAGTAGAGGCTCGTACCGGCGGCTTTCGAAAACCGACCCAACTTGTATCCCCGATGTAAGGCATTTGCTTTATAACCACGGATGGCCGATTGTCACGGCATTCTGTGAGCTCCCAATTTGGAAAAGATCGGAGGTTTCCACTGAGCGGCATCAGAGAGCTGTTACAATCTCTGGCAAACAGAGAAAGCACCGAGACAGACCCGTGGACAGTATGGAGACCAGACGGAATCTGAAACAGGTTGAGGAGCGTCAGTATGCAAGGGATGAGAATAGGAGCCACGAAGGCAAGGTTTTTATGCAGGAGGAACCGCCTTTCACTGTGTGGGAAGTTGAGGACAACTCGGATGAAGATAAGATTCCGGAGACCGTGCGCGATGGTAGGCGCTATCATAAGAACGCTGCTGAGGAAGGTCAGGATCAGACGCAGACGGAGCAATTGAATTGCCGGGACTCGAAGGTCCGCCGCTATGGCATGAGGAAGCGTCGTTCTACACCTGGTGAGGTGGAGGACGTCCTGGAGGAAGACTTAGGCAAAAGAGCTGTGAGAGATCGTCGAATCCCTCAAAAGAACTCTGCTGAAAAGACTAAACAGAAGGTGAGGACTGATCTTCCCGATTATCAGACTACGGGGACCCGCCGCTTTGGATTGCGGAAGCATAGCATTTCTCCCGGCAGTGAAAGAGACCTGCCGGGCAAGCGGGGCAAGGGGCAGAGAGAGCCCGTGAAGGAGGAGGGCGAAACTTCCAGGCGCTCGGGCAAAGGCAGAAAACCCAGGGAAACTGTTAACCTCCGCGTTCGTCGGGCAGAGCAGGCCTTTCTCCGTCACTCCCACCCGGCTGTGCGTCGAATCATGGATTACCTTGAAGAGGAAGCGTTGCAGAATCAGTCTGATGAGGAAATGGAAGAATTAGAATTTCTCCTTCACGACCCGGGTCATACCAGAGGAAGGATGTCCTTAATCAAACAATGGTTGCATATTTATTGGGTAATGAAGGGGCTTCTTGCCAAGGCCATGGAGCACGTGGCCAAAGAGATGGTGGAGCTGGCTCTCGGAGATCAAACTATTCGCAGAGAACTGAGCTACCTGCGTATTACTATGACAAAGCAGGAGGAGCAGCTGGATGCTATCCAGCAAATGCTTAATCGAGACCACTCTGGACCAGAGGGAGCTGAAAACAAGCATACGGACGGCGGCATCGACTGAGTTAATTGATGGTTAGAAACTGCAAGTGGTTTTTTTGTTTTGGTTCTGCTCATGTGCAAGATAGGAGTAATCATGTTATGCAGACTAGTAGTTTTAGCAATAGTTTCAGTAAGTTTCAAGACTGCATAGTTTACTTAGCTAGGTCTGCCAGGCTGTGGACCTATTATTTTTGGGCTGCTATTAAAAACTCTAGATGGTGCTATGTCCCGGTTTCCCCTCGAGGGCGGGCTTAAACTGTTTTTCTGGATATGCTGTAATGTTCTGTTGATCAAAGTAATAGAATGAGTACCATCCTAGCTTACAAAAAAAAAAAAAAAAAAAAATTGCTTGTGAACTTTATTTATCTTCTTGTGTTTCTTTATTAAATCTTCTCATCAAACAATTATCAAGAACAAAAATAGTAAAGACAATGGACACAAGTATTAGACTACAAGCTAGGGCAAAACCCCTCTAAGGGGAAAACCCAGAAAATCTCTTCTCTCCATATAGAATCTGCTTCAAATGAGAAAACTAAAACCCAAACCCTAGACCAAGTCCTACACTAAGTCAGACCTTCGACAAAGCCTTTTCAAGATGACAAAGATCAACTTCCAGTCAACAAGAGTCAACCCTCTTCAAGCTTGCTCCAATCACAAATTTTGGTCCTCTTTCTCAGAATTTCGGATGTGCAATAACTTCAAAATTTCGGCCTGCAATTTTCAGCCTCCCTGCAACAGAACAAAAAACCCTAATTCGCACATGTGAGAGAGACTTAGCCTAGAGACAAAGTCTTCTTCCTTCACTTTTATTTTCTCCTTCCTTCCTTGTCTCTTCACTCTTGTTTCGTCGTCCTCCTATTGCAGTTCGAACATCAATGTGGGAGTGTGTCAAATGAGGGTGAAATTCCTTGTATATAAAGCCTTTCCAAGAGGTCAAATGGCCCTCTCTAGGCTGACTTGTGCTTGGAGGTTTCTAGGAGTTTTTAGACTCAACATCATTAACTTTTGCATGTTACAACTTGCCCAATAGGGTCTTATACAAAATATAATAACTCTTGAATATAGAAAAATATTTATTTGACATGATAAACCCTAGAAGCATGAAGAACATGCTTTACCTAGATGACCATCAAAATGACACATGAAACCCATGCTTTAAATCATATTTTTCCTTTCTTGTTTTTCTAGTAACATAAGATATACATAATGATTTGAGTACAATGACAATTATGAATACCAAAACTAGTTACATTTTCCAACACGCAAGCCCATCTTTTTTTGTCGCGACCGTGTTAGTTCTGGTCAAGTTAGACCAGTTCGGTACTGGATCGGTCCCCGATCCGAGTTAAGGGTCAAGTCGAACCAAATGGGGGTTACGACTGGTTGAATCGACCAAGTCCGAGTTGAACCGACTGCAAGTAAAAATGTTGATCATTACATGAAATTCTAACCAGCTCATTTTGTGTCATAAGAGAATTTGGCTAGTGACTTTGACATTAAAAGCATTAGTCTACTACATATTTTTGGGGACCAAGGATTTGGCAAGTTGTAGCTAAATCTTCCTCGGACAGGGGAGGAGTAGATAAGAAATTCTAAGCGATTTAAGATATTGGACAAACCTATATCTTTGCCCATGGTTCCAAATTTGAAGTTAACTTTGATGAAAATTCAAATTTGGTTGATCCTACTATAGACAACAATTGATCAAGTCTTTGATGTACTTTGAGAATACCAGCTTGAATATATGATATGTAATTACTACACTAAAGAAAATTCACAATTGAACCTCAATAATATCATTTGAAAGTCAGTAAGCATGTGTTCAAAAAAATTGAAGGGTGTTGATCTGAAATATATCATTACACAATTTGTCATCTATATTTTGGAACATTCTACGTGTGGAAAAAATGGAGTTATTAGCATGTAGGGTCCAATTTAGATCCAGGATCTTCCAAAGTTCATATGAGGAAGTTATGCCTCCCTCAAGTTGAACTATCATGTTGACCACTAGGATACCAAGTGGATGCCATGTCAACTTCCCTTATACAAGTGGAGCTAGTCATGGTGGGCTTTCAAGAAGAGTCTAGAGGGTAACCCTAACCCTAATTGAGAGTTAATTCATGCAAAAAAAACTAACCCTAAAGCTAGTTATCAATCCATGTTAAATATCCTAATCCGACTAGTAGGATAGTATGTAGTTTCATTCTTATTGTATTGTTTATTGTTCCATAGTTGAGCAAAGCATCTAGGAGTGGGATACTGAAGCAGGACAAAGGAAGTAGATCTTGTAGCAACCATACAAGGCAAAATGTCCATAGAAACTCCATGGTGGGTGCACTTTCTTTGTATTTGCATTCTAGAAACGAGAAGAAAAGAGAAAGGCATAGACCTCACCTTCTAGCTAGGATTTTCCCATATTGGTTTTTCCTAGAGTACATCTTGTGTTCTTGTATGGATGGTGTGTTATTTGCTTAGCTTCTCTCATTTTGGTATTATGTTATTTCAATATTTTGTGTGATAAGCTATTAAATTTGAAATCTAAAAACAAAATTGTCGAATGAGTGATAGCAAAATATTGTAAGATTTATTGTGACAAACTGAGCCAATAAAATATGCATCGTAGTTTACACATCTATTGTGATTTTGTCATTACGTGCACTACGCAAGAGATGGTGAATGGATACTCCGTGGATTTGTTGATTCAAATTGGGAACAAGATGGAAGCACACAAAAGAGTATTTACAATTATTGTTTCAATTTGAGCACAAGGCGAATTTCCTGGTTCAACAAGCAAGATACAATTGCACCTAGTTTATTGAAAGAAATGAATATGGGAGGCTCTTCAACTAGTTGTGAAGCTATATGGCTTTGCAAATTGGTCGTTACGTTGATAGATGAGAAGTTAGAGCTCCTTGTTATTTACTATGATAATGAAAGTTACATTAGGGTCTCTACGAACATAGTCTTCCATAATCACTCGGGCACTCTAATATATGATATCATTTCCTATAATAGAGTACAAAGGTGAGTGATTGTCCTAGATTACATTCCTACAAATTCACGAGTGTTTGATATTCTAGGAAAGCCCATAATAAAGAGAATATTCGACATATTAAAATAGAAGCTTGGTTTGCTAGAGAAAACACCAATTGCAAAGAGGGAGTGCTAGTCTTCTATTGCTAGAAGCTTGTTTCCCAATAAACAACAATATCTATCATTTCCTATTTTCTGGTATTTCATATTTTTAGCAATTATTTTTATAGAGTAGTGTTTATTGGTTGACTAGTGATTATCATCAAAGAATTATTTGCATTTAAATAATGAGTTGAGCACTTGGCATGTGTTCGTGTGTGTTCACCACATAGGGGAGTGTGCTTGGGATATGTTGACATGCGGCCATAACATGGAGTATATAACAACTTCAACTAGTTGTGATGCTATTCAGCTTCATAAGTTGGTAGCAAAGTTGATCACAGCTTCTTCAGCTAGTTGTGATGCTATTTGGCTTTACAAGTTGGTAACAGAGTTGATCAGTTACCTATGACAACCAAAGTTGCATTACGCAGTATGCGAATCATGTCTTCCATGATCACTCCAAGCACATTGATATTCAATATCATTTTCTGTTAAAATTGGCAACTAGGGCCAAACTCCATGTGGGTCTTCTCATTTATGGCAGTTGTTATTTTTCTTGGATTCCTCTCATCGAGAAGTGTAGGATTGATCTAAAGATCATCTGATTTCAACATGTATTCATGGAGATATGAATTTATTTGTGTTATGTGACAATTCGTCAAGGTAGTCCAGCAACCAATTTACCCCAACCTATCCTCAACGTTTTGTTATAAATAGAAGAGGACCTCAAGTCATTTTCAACACACACCTCTTCTGATCTATCTCTTCATTTGTTTGGGTTTTGGTGAAAGAGAGATCTAGAGGGAGTGCCCTATATGCTACCATGAAGGAGACTTATACGTTGCCCTAATGGGATCAAGCCACAGTGATGGAGGAAGTCTTATACGTAGTCCAAGGGAAGGATCTAGCCCCCATCTAGCCACAATCTAGTAGAAGCTCAAGTGCCCTAGCCGTAGGTCAATCAGCAACCTAATCTACGCAGTCAAGGAGGCTTCTATAATGTAGCAAGGAGAGGCTTTAACGCTGTCAAAGAAAGCCCTAAGAGAGCCCTAACCGCAGGTCTAGAAGAGACCTTAATCCATTGTTTCAGGAAGCCCTAATGATGACCTAAACACAGTCCTAAAGGAGGAGACATAATTGTTGTCTTAGAGGTGCCCTAATGTCCTAAACGCAGGCCCTATTCCGCAGCATCAAGAGACCTAATTGGCAGCCATCATCTACTGTTAAGAGAGACCATTCGCAATCTTGTGAAGCTCCTATTTGTTGTCATGAAAAAGACTTATACGCAGCTCTATTAGCCCCAGTAGAAGAGGCCCTAATCAGCAACATATAAAGACCTAAGACGCAGGAAGAAGAGTGGACTTATGCCGCAGCAAAAGGAAGTATTTCATCAGGGTTAAAGTCACATTGTTGTAGGTGACAACGTCGACTGTTTTGGGCATGATCAAGCTATTCTTGAACTCGGTATGATGGGCAAGAGAATCCGCAATAAGGAGGAGCTAGAGGTTGCTGTGTAAGGGTTGTTTGGATCACTGTTTGAAGGGACCAAAGTTACAGTCAACTGTTGCATATGGCCTGCGGCCGCAGGGCATAGCCAGTAGTTGGAGGCCTTTTAGGAGTTGCGTTCTGAAAGTTAGCAGCCCTATAAGGTAGTGTATGGTTGGATGGACTGTATGAAGGTTAGCCGTTGTATATAGGTGGACAGTGGGGGTGTTTAGGATGTTGTAGCACACTAAGTTTGTGCCCTAACTAGTGATCAGGTTTGCCAAGATATGCTTCAGTCCTTACAATGTATACAAGTTGCCAGATGGGTAACCTTGACATGATCAGTGAAGCAGCAAAGGAAGGAGAGTCTTATGGAAGGAAAGCTTCAGTATGTTGAGTAATTGGTTGAGCTGTTATAGGCCTATCATCTGCCGCATTATGTCATCTTCATGGTGAAGATCTCTAATATCTGATAACCTATTTTCGCAACTCAAGTATTGACTTTAAATGTAATTGTACTATCTCTCTCTCTGTTGAACTATTGAAGAATTGATCAAGATCTCTAATATCTGATATCCTATTTTCGCAACTCAAGTATTGACTTTAAATGTAATTGTACTATCTCTCTCTCTGTTAAACTATTGAAGAATTGATCAAGGGTTTCCCCACATTGGGGTTTGTCCCTGGCTGGTGCCACATCTTGTGTCCTCTTGTCTTGGTTTGTCTTCTGTTGTTTATGCTTATGTTCTATCTGCACTTTACTATCACGATGATGTCATTGCTAATCTAAATATTGTCATTAGGCTAATATGAAAGATTGAAGTAAATTGTGCTATGCATAGAACATACTTAAAATTTAACATTTTCTAAGAGAGTGTAGAGAAGAAAGTAATGGCTCTAGTCTACGTTGCTACATATTCATAGGTGATCAATATTCTAATGAAGTCCCTAATAAAGAGGAAGTTTGGGACGTTGAAAGAGAAGCTTGACTTGCTGGAGAAAACATTCCTCACTGATCTGAAATGATCATTGAGGAAACCGGAAAGTGCAGAAATCAAGGAAAATTGCTTGAGAAGAACACTTTACGACTATCGATTAAATACAAGATAGATGCATAACAGAAATGAAAACAGTAAAAACACAGCGATACCAAACAGCAAGTTTGATTACGGAGTTCGTCCCTGATGGACTATGTCTCCGAGTCCGCTTTCAATATGGGCGACTGCTTTATTAGGATTGAAACAAGAGAAGTTGATTACATAGAGAAAAGACCACACTGAATGTGCACGCAGGCACTTCTGATCACTGTCAACAGATAGCCCTCTGAACCAGCTTTCTAACGCCTCTTACGGATTCCAATTCTGACTCCAAATGCTCCCGTAGCACTGAAAACAAAACTGCCTATGTCCTCCAGAATCTGCATGCAAAAAAGTCAAAAACGACTTCTTTTATCCATGAAGGCAAATTCGCCTTTTAAAAGCCCTCAGATACATTCTAACTCCCAAGACTGAGTTTAGGGATGCATAAGCTGAAATTAGGGTTTTTTGAATTAAGGTCTTGTCATAAAATGACACCTTAGGTATTGGTTAAATGGTGGTTGCATTAGTTTATATCATAACAACAATTCAAAACCCAAAATAAAACTTTGGATAACATATATCTCACTGATGGTCAATAAACGGCGCGGAAAAGATGATTGTTACCATGTGAACAGCCACGGTCTAACCGTAGGCTGCCGACAGCTGATCCCCAGCAGTTTCGGCTACTAGCGCGGTCTTTCTGCAGCATGTGACAACTATCGCCGACGGTTCCATTCCCCACGCGGTTAGCTGCTATGGTTAGTCTGGCTGTGCGGCTAACTCTGTTCACATGCAACGGTTGCGTTACAATCTCCACTGCAGTTTTATAACCTGGCGGTTAGGATTGCTCTAATCACGTGCCCCCGACGCGGTTAGCTGTCCCGACAGTTAATCTAGCGATTAGAGCTATGTTTAACATGTTTGTATTGTTTTTATATTGTTTTAACATGGGCCTAGAGCTAGGTTAGGTATAACACTTGGTTTTTTAGCACATAGTGATAGGTTTAAGGTTTTATGCCATAGAACTTTGGTTTTAGCATAGGTTTTATGTATGGATTAGGGTTTGATAACCATTTGAATGTGATGGTTAGATTAGGACTTAGGCGTAGGTTTTATGTATTTTAGATAGTTAGGGTTGCAAATTAGGATTAAGTTTTGATAGTGCATCTGGTAGATTAGGTTTAGGGTTTACATGTTTGTAAAAACCCATGTATAACATATTGTCACTATGTGACGAAACCAAATGCATATCTTCGACACAATCCACAGTTGTGAAGACAACCCTGGCGACATATCAAACCTCTGTCGTGGACGACACCAAATCCTGCGAGTCGAACAACAAGACACATGTCGTCGACCAATCCTGGCAAAATTGTCGATGAACTCATGTCGACAACCAGGCACAAAACCCATATCAACTAAACGCCATAAACATTACCTGAACAACCTGATCCATAACCAATATTGTCGAACTGTCGAAGCTAAACTGAAGTAACGACGACAATGAACACTAATGACAATACTTGAACACCTGTACAACTGAATCAACTGAATCCTCCTAGATCACTCACAAAGGGTGTGTTATTTTTTCTGTTGCTTCGAGTTTGTTTTCCAATAACCATCAATTTTTGTCATTTCCTATTTTAAGGATTTTGAATTTTCTATTTTTTGCAATTCTATTTATTAGTGACTAGTGATTATCAACAGTGAGTTATTTGCATTTAAATATTGAATTAAGCACTTGTCATGTGTTGACATGCGTTCACCACATAGAGGAGTGTGCCTGGAATCTGTTGACATGTGGCCACCACATGGAACAGCGTGATGGGCATGTGTTTACCTATTCTTGGCACATGTGGGGCACATGACTTGGAGAGTTACATTTTCCTATTCTTAAGATAATTTATCAAGCATGGACCACTCTCTTATTCCATCAAAAGAGATGGAGGGTGCATTAATGATCAAGTAGTCATTTCTAAATTATTCCTTCAGTTTTAATCAGAAGATGATTGCTGCTACAGATTTCTAGGTGACTGGTTTCACTTTGCAGATTTAATATTTCTCAGACCTATACTCCATCACTTGTCAACTTAATGAGGCTCTAATATGCGATCTATATTCCTATGCTTTTAGTTTTCAAAAACAGGAGTTTAAAATTTAACAAATACAAGATGGTAGAAAAGAGACTAACAGAAGTTCTTAATTCCTTATGAAAGAGATTCTGATTGCCGTAGAATGCCTCATGATAAAAGTAATATTGGTCTCTATTAATTCGAGTAAAAGACTAAATGAATTTTCTTTGTAAGATGCGATGGGTCAAAAAACTGTTACAATCTAGCCATCAAGTACTGATATGCATTTACTTGTGTACCAATTGTGTCACTCAGACCATGCAAACCTGTTTGCCATATGCTAAATTTGCTGTAAAAGAGGCACTTGAGAGTAATAGGATGTCAGCTGCAGACTATGCTTAAACCCCTCAAGGATTCTTTCACATTGAAAGATCAAAAAGGGGTAAATGCTATTGTCAAATAGTAGGGTGGTAATGGGTTCTATTGGGATTAACACAGCAAGCATGCAGAATTGCTGGCTCAGACAGGATTGTCAAGTAAATGACCACTAGATTCTTGGACGATTGCATAATAAACTCATTTGCAAAGATCTAATCTACATCAAAGCAACCTCAATACAATAAGCATGCTTCATGTACAAATGATATAGGAAAACATCATCAGACATGTTTCTGTTACCATGTTATTATTTTACTGTATCCTTTGGTTCAAACTTCAGACATTTGACTTTCAATCCTGAGAATAGCATTATGTGCACTTTTTTTTTTTTTATGCCATATGACTGCTATCTTCCACTGCAACAACAAGATGCCGCATCTGTGAGCATTGCAGATATTACTTTTGGTGTCACTGGCCACCTAAAAGGGCCAATCACACGAGTTCACTGTTTTACTAAACCTTTTTGGATCACCGTCAACTAGTAGGAGCTTTTTCAAGATTGCTCGTCTCAAACAGGATGTTCATTCTGCAAGACCAGATTACGAACAGCGACATATTCATTCTGTAAATGAAGTATTCTCGTATTCTGATATTCACAAGGTTGATATATCTCTTTGATAAAATAGCATAAACTCCATCGGTTTCATTCAACCGTTATAAAAATGTTTAAATGGTCATCAATTAGCATGTTGCCAAACAATACTGGTTTGCTCCCTATTGCACTAAAATTCTTTTCGATGTTCCAATCCAAAGTATTAAATTGGAAAATATTGTTCTTTAATCTTTTCATGTTGAAATGCAAGCAGAAACAACTAAATTTGCTTCAATATATAATCACGTTGTTGATTGAAATTAACATAATCGATCCATCAAAATACTCTATGCAGTTGATAGATGTAGATCTTAATTACTGGCATGTTGTGCCAACAACTAGAGTGGGACGACACGTGAACGAGTAAAACAATTGGTAGGAAGATTAAAGATAGTAAACCTTAAGACCCTTACCCTGTTGAAATTTGCAATAATCGAGATGGGCACCCATCCTTGTGCATCCATAAATGAACGCAAATAGTAGTCTCTAATAAGATTCTCAACACTGCAACAAAAAGAAAGATAAAAATGAAAACCAACACCACAGAAAAAGACACTGCAGGCAAATCCTGAAAATTGAACACAAAACACTAAAAAACTCTTGAAAACGGTCAAAGAGCACACCTGAAATAGTATTCGATTTGTTTGATTACCATAGCACGCAAAGGCGGAGGTTCATGACCAGGCATTAGAACAGCAGGAGGTGGAGCATGAGGAAAATAAGGTGAACCCCTTATAGGTTCTGGCGGTGGTGCTGGCACATAGTACATCGGCCCAGCTGTGCATTAAATGGCTATCACATTGTAAGTTTGCAAGATATAACAGAAGAAAACCAACATTTAGGACAGCAAAAAAAAAAAACAAAAAGCAATTGTCATTAAACCATGATCATTGCTCATAGACAAGTAATTAATTCCCCATTGAAAAAATTAATGTAATGTGGAAAAACAATAAATATAAGAGAATCGAATACATGAGGAATCCGTTACATTAGTATCAAAATTTAAAACTTTTACCGTGAAAACCTGGAGCATTTATAAATGCTGGAGATGGACCAATAAAAGGTGGTGGTGGTGGTGGCCTGAGAAAATTTCTTGGTCCAACTCTTGATTGCATGTTAATATTGTCTCTTGTGTTAAATCCTCGGTGAGAATTCCACCCATGATTATACCTTGCACCCTGCTCCCGCACATTGCTACGTCTATTACCAAAATTGTTGGGAAATGTATTTGTATCACCTCGTTGAAAGGATCCATCCAATCTCTGCTGCTGGAAATGTCTAGCATGGTCCATACTTCCAGGACCTGGCATGAATCCTTTCAATCCACTTTCCAAGCCAGTGGGCCCCTTGAAAGAAAGTTCAGGATGAATTTCCTGACTGGAGATCATTTGATTTGATCCACCGGGCAAGACATAATCCTGAACTGGTAAAGGTGGAGGCACAACTGCAATTGGAAACATCGGTGTAGGCACCACTGGTGGCATGCCATTTGCAGCAGCAGTACGCCTACCACCTGACTTCTGCCGATTTAAAGATGCTGGTTGGCTCTGAGTATGGTTTATACTGCTGCTGTTTGCTAATGCAGATGCCTGGAAGGAGACAAAAGGCAGCTTAGAATTCTAAACTTTTTGGTATAAATAAAACCATCCCAGAGGCTATAGTATTGAGGTAAAACCCTAATTATTTAAAAAAGTAGTAATGAAATTTCCATTTACAACAGTATGTTGACAGGGTCAAGTAAATCACAATTTCAAAACTGAAAATTAACATGATCGGAAGCATTGAAAGATATGACCTCTTGTCAAGCCCTTAAGTTTTGGCATAACCATCTTTGTTAACTTCCATGCATTTTGGTTCCCATCTATTCTGGACAAGTATAGTTTTCAATGATTCTTAGGCAAATATTATATCCATTTTGCATTTCTGACTGACAAATAGAGTTAAAAAGCTTTTTCAGACATTAAAAAGCTGGAAAGGTCATGCTTTTATATATTTGCCAGAAATTCTTCTCAAATATCATATTCAACTCCACCATTATGAGATTCCTTGCATATCTAGTGGCTTTCATGTTCTGTTCACATCCCATTGCCATTTCTTTCCCAATGTTATTGATATGGTCAATTTCCAACATAGCTCAGAATTTGATTTAAGTTACCCAACCAATATTGACACACAACTGAAAATGGCTCCCACGTGAACGAGAATTCCAAAATTACAAATTACAAATATTAGTATGATTGCAAACAGAGTAAGTCATGAGGAATGACAAAGATGTAAATAATGATTACTGCAATATTCGCAATACCAAGTTTAGCAGACTCGTTTTCCAAAAGCAGTGACTCTTGAGTCTCGAGTACAGGCGATATAGTGGGGAGCTAAAACTGGAAATCCTAGATGCTGAATTATTTTTAGAACAAATGATAATAACCATAGTCCAATACCCCAGCAGGATCAGCAGAATGAAAACTATGGATAGGACATCACTGTTCCCAAGCACGAGCCACTGATCCAAGGTGGAGGAACGATCCCTAATAATGACAAGGATGATCCTGAGGCCACAGGAGTGATCCCTGCAGCTGCATGCTCCATCATTTTAATGTCTTTGATTATGATTTGTGAACTGTGTCTGCCTTGCTATTGGGTTTATCGCTAGTATTTTTGGGCATGTATTTTGTTATTCGGCAACATGTGACGTTTTCTGTTTTGGATATTTAAGCCAAGTACTTATTAAGGTTTTAATATTTCCTCGTTGCAGTGCTAGTGGTGGAGTCTACAACCGAATTTTCTGTATTTAAGTTCTAATGCCTGTAAAGATTGTACCATATCTTATGTTAATATAAATTTCAAAAACATTCAATACAAAACTAGCTCCAGTCCTCTGAGATGGTGCGATGTTAATATTTAGTTTATTGGTTGGCAACACATTAGACAATGGCAACCAAAATTTGAACCCTGGTCCCAACTAAGAATTGAACCCTGGCCCCTCATAATAAGGGCTCCCTACTTGGCATTCAATGATAAGCCAATGGACTAGCTCTAGTGCAATGGCATACATGCTGATGTAGATATCATCAAATTATCAAAAAGAAGTAATCCGCAAACCTGTGTTGCTACCGGCATGCTCTCAGTCCCCTGCATCACAATCTTTGGAGGATCTGCAACTTTGCCAATCCGGGCATCCGCAAGCGCCGGCCACGCTTCCGCTTCCGCTCCCATCACTGCAGCCGTCGCCGCCGCCGCTCCCCCTTGCTGAGCCATTGAACTCAATCCGTCAGATGGCTTCTTCCATGCAGGCTTAGCCGGCTTCATGCCAACTTCCTCCACGCCCTGATCATCGGACCTGCTAGAGCTCAACTCCTCCACTTGTTTACCCTTGTCAGACGACACATCAGCATTCTCCTTCTCATTTTGCTCCAGATTCGACCTATCTTTTACGTGCGGGGGTTTAAATGCACCATCGGCCTCTGCGTTGTGGCCTCGGACCACCTGGGACCAGGCGCCCTTGCTACCGCCCTTGGAACCCTTTTTCCTCTGCGGATGGCTTTCATTGCTGATGTGGTTGTTATTATTAATGCTGCAGTTCTTGTTTTCAACAGCAGGGTGATCCACGGCCAGAGGCTCCATGGCCGTGGCCATGTGACCAGCGGAAAATCTTTTATTCCCTTATTCGTCTTCACAAAATCCTTATTATCACTCTTCCTACTGCTCACCGTCAAAATTTCCCAAACAACAAAAAAAACTCAGCGAAAACTTCGGTTTTAAATGTACCTCATTCCGGCCGCGGTGATTAATCTAAAAATTGTATTCTAATTCTTTTATCGTCCTGCTCTCCCTCCTCCACCTCCTCCCATCCAAAATCCTTCTTGAATGACGACGCCAATGAATTCCTTCGATGATCTCTTCTGCAAAATCTTGGACCGCGGATAGGATTCGAAATGGCGATCGATCGAATGACGAGGGTTTGCCAAGGGTTTTGAGGGTTTGGACGGGAGGAAATTGTTGCAGAGCTTCCTAACAGAACAAAATTTAAAACAAAAACGCTCAGAAAACACAACACACACACAGGCAGGCAGGCAGGCAGAAGGCCACTGACGCCAACAACAACCAAAAAGGAATTCACAGAAAGATAGATATCCACATTAAGAGGGATAAAAATGAGATATTATTTGTGTATATATCCGGTGTGCTATATGGAGATTTATAGTAATCTAATATTTTATTTTTAATTAAATATTTTATGATTTACTGTTTTTGGTGGGGTTGCATGTTGTTTGTCCATTTATAAATATATCTTCTATATATAGTGATTATGGAGGGGTAGAGGGCTAGATTTTGGGGTTGAGGAGCCCTTGGAATTTATTAATGCTTTTCACCTTGAAAATGACACAAGAAGGACAACAACAAACAAAAGGCAACAATTGGAAACTTAGAATTGAAAATGTTGGTTGAGATGGATATAAATTGGAAGTTTAGAATTGAAAATGTATATTATCATGGGTCTCTCTTCTGGTGTAAAGTTTAGTTTCCCATGTGGGACTGGCCCTCTCTTGCCTTTTCCAATTGATGTGCTTTTTTAGGTTTTAGTAATAAGGGTTTTAAGGTTACACCATCTTATTCTAATTTTTAAATATAGTAGTATAAATTTTATTTTCAAATAAAATATATTATATTTCAAATTCAAAGCATTGGTTAATGGAATTAATGGAATTAATTTTAACCTTCATTAAAGGCTGAGTGATATTATAGAACCTTCATTAAATATAAAACTCTATAGAATAAATACTCTTTTACATTTACTGGATAAATTTCTGCTGTATATAACTTTTTATAAATTATTAATAAAAATAAAAATTTATATAATAAAAAGTGAATATTGAAATTTATGATTTTTTTAAAATAATTTATTTTAGTTTTCAATTTATTAATATTAACCAATAGTGTCGAAGGATCTTAGTTTAAGTGGTTTGGTGAACAATTTGTTTCTCTAATTTAGTGGGTTCAAGTCTTTGTAGTCTAATTTAATGGGTTCAAGTTTTTGCAGACATAGTGTCCAAAAACATATTGTAGTTGGCATGTGAGTGGCATTTATGAAATAGTTGTATTTGATCTAATGGTGGCATTAGATATTTGGAAACTTAATAAATCCAAAATTTTAGTTTTAAAAAATTAGAAAATTATAAATAGTTGTATAGCTATTTTATCCAAAATCCATTCAATAGTTGTATACTTAATTTTATAGAAAATATATTCAATAGGTGTATACCTAATTTTATCCATATTTTTAAAATGAGCAATTTTTTTTATTTTTACTTGATTAAAATATATAATTGTGTGTTTATTGTGCAATGAACTTGATTTACATGTAATTGTTCAAAGTGTAATTTAGTAGACTTATATTTTGTTTTGTTAATTTTTAATATCACTTTGTTTATCACAACATCATTGTAGAGTGCCTTTCAACACACAAAAAATAGCAGTTGTCTATAATGCGATTTTTTGAAAGTTTTTCCGGTGGTTTTTTCCAGTCAAAATCTGGCAGCAATTTATTGGAATCGCAGGTTTGATAGCTAGTTTTTGCACAATCAAAGCGTCCCAGGGTTTTTCAGGGTGCTGAATCCAAATACGTAGTTAAAAAACCATTTTAACTGCAACAAATCAAGATTTAACCTCAATTTCTTCTGCCGGATTCCGTCACCAAAATCTCCAAAAAGTCGCATTATAGACAACTCCCAAAAAATACAACTAATAAATTAAAAGATTATAATGAATAGAATATTATATTTTATAAGAATATTAAATTTTAAATATAATATAAAGTATATTTAAAATTAAGATTATCATGTTTTGTATAAATTATTTAATATAAGAATATTAAATTTTAAATATGAAATAAAGTATACTTCATTAAAATCTATTGTTTAATAGAGTTAATTATTTATTAGTTTAACATATTCAAATTAGGGTATGTGTATAATTGGTATATATAGTTGGTTGAGTTGTTGTTGGTAGTTTTGAAAATATATTATTGTGATAATGATCTAAGTTTCAAATTTGGTAAAAGTTTTTTTTATTTTTATGTTAAAATGCATTTTACCACGATAATTTGGAATTAGGGGTCATAAAGTTCACACTTTTAAAGTTCGCTTTCATGAAACATTGTATGGCCTTTAGAATGAAGAAATTTTAAAACTACAAGGAAAATTGTCTCTCCCAAATGTGATCAGGGCTTTAACCCTACACACCATGGTAGGACATTCATGTGAAAGGTTTTATCTCATGAAACTTCAAGGATTCGAGCAGCTCGTGGGGAGTGTTAAAGCGCTTGGTTAATAAACAAGTCATTATGGAGATTAGGGGAACTGATAATGAATTTGAGAGGAAGGTAACCACATTACAAGCCCTTGTTGCGAACGGAATGAAGCCATAAAAGAGGGATTCAATTAGCAAAGAATGATTTGTAGATAGCTAACAAACATCTAGAGATTCAAATCTTAATATAGTAGTGAGTATTCCCACCTATCACGTGGGTGACCCAAGTTCATTCCTTGGCAATGGTGCCAATGTTGTAATATTCTAGATTACATGGGTATTCAAGAAGAGACTGTAATGTTGGCATTATGGCACAGGTTTGGCGCTATGGCACAGGTGTTATCCTTGATGGCAACTCACTCTGGTGACAGATCACAATTCAGGGACTCAGAAAGAAGGAAAAGATATATACGCAGGTTCACTTTGACGAAGCCGCGTATACACGCAGGTTCTGCGAATGAAAACAGCGTATACGCATGTTGGTCCAAACAAAGCCGCGTATACACGCACTTTCATGCAAGGAAAAGCGCGCATATGTGGAGAACTTTTTTTGGTCCGTGGTATTTAGTCCATAGTATTTGAACCTATGGTTTTGGGCCATGGTATCTCGTCATAAGTGTTGATCCCAAGTATTGGGTCCATGGTATTGAATTGTTATGGTTTTTGGACCGTGGTATTGTAAAAGGCCTAAGGCTATAAAAGAGGAAGGAGATCATTTGGCAAGGAATCTTCTGAATTATTGAATACCTGATAAAAATGCTAGATCTAGAATACAAGGACTGGGTTATGGTGCAGATCTGGACCTGAAGGAAGAAGGAACCTGAGCGCAAGGAGAAGGATAAGTTCTTTTGATGGGTCAAAATCTTAAGGCTTGAATGATAGTATCTTTGTATGATTTTGATCTGTTCTATGTGGCGCTTGCTTGATCTATAATTATGGTAATCTGGGTAAACTATTATCTGATCATTTGAAGGGGTAAATTACCTTTATAGATTTGTACGCAGGTTCAGAGAAGCGAAGGCGTGTATACACACAGTTTCTGTAAGGCAAAAGCGCATATACGCAGGTTGATCTTATCACAGAAGCATATGCACGCAGGTTTCTGAATATTGAAGTAGTGTACGTCTCTTAATTTATGTTCTAGCTGCTTCTGTTGATTATTGCAGTGATCTGGGTTCAGAGTTTGGGGTGTGATTACAGTTACTATGATCTGGACACAGTTGACAGAGAAGTGTTTATTTTTTATTCAGTCTTGATTGGTGAAAAGGTGTTTGATTGATGCAGAAATTATTGATTAACGTTATTTGTGGATCCAGTCTAAAAATTTATGAAACGTGGTCCTTGGAAGGAAGAGAAGGTTGTAGCCTTCTGCAGGTAGCAGCCTGCGTACTAGTATCTCGACTAGTACAAGAACTAAGGGGGTTGTAGCTCCCTTCCAAGAGAAGCTGGAAAACGAGAGAGGGTTGTAGCTCTCTGCAGGTAGCAGCCTGCGTACTGGTAAAGGACTGCACCAGTACAGAATCATTGTAAAAAGAAGTTTCTAATTAAAAGAAGATAGAAACGAATTGCAGCAGGTGGTTTTCACCCACATTGGGTTTCCACCTTATATCTTGTGTTCTTATGTGTGGTTGTCTTTTGATCTGTTTTATTGTTCCTGCTAACTGTTTATATGATTCTGGTGCATAACTTAATGATCAACATCTGTAGAATAAAGTAAATTATAAATCTGCATAGTATACGCAGGTTTCCTTATCTGTAGTTGCGTATATACGCGGGTTCATCTAACTGAAGTAGCGTATATGTTCTGGGTTTGAAAAAGGAAATAATTTATCAGATAATACTAATTCACCACCCCCCCCCCCCCCCTTTCAGTATTATTTCCAACATATAATGTGTCAAGCACATCAAGAACACATGTAACTCAAGAGAAGAAAATATATATTTGGGGAAGGTTAAACAACCAAGTGTTTGTTCCTTCTTCATGAGTACTTATAACTAGGAGAAATAGTTGGAGAAATTGTACCCACTTCCAACTAATCATTCATTAGGCTCGTTTATGCATTTACCAATGTATCACATATATTTACATAATGTCTTATGTCTAAAATGTAGTGACTATTATAAGAGCCTCGGAGGCCTCTCAGTAATCCTTTTCTTCTTGAACTAAGCATTGATGGGAAAGTTTACGAGTTTGTGATAAATTTGTATAGTAATAGAGTAGTGGATGAATGAGTATCGTGGCCCTCTCATAAATGGAACAACCATGTTGTTCTTCTACAAGTAGGAATACATTGCTTACTTGTTTCTACACAAGGAAGATTAGGACCTGGTTTTAAAAAATGAGGCATAACTCATGGACCCTTGGCCCTATATTTGGATAGTTGGATGCTATGTTTAACTCATAAGAGGATATTCCAATGACAATGCCAAGTTGGATTCATCTATCGCAACTACCTTCATTATTTTGGGATGATTTAACCTACCAAAATGTTGAAAGTAGTGCAAGTAGATGGATTAACAAGGATAAAACATAGTCAAATCAATATGCATGTGCTTAGTTCCGTGTGGAAGTCGACTTCAAGAAGAGATTAGCAAAGGTTGTACGTATAAATTTAGATGGAAGGTACCATATCTAGGAGAAGGATTATGAGCAACATCCATTTAAGTATAATAAGTACCATGAATATGGCCACTTTACATAAGGTTGTAAGAATTGATAACTCCACTAGTGGCTTGATTGGAAAGAGAACCCAAGTAACGGATGAAAAAATTTCATATCTTTAAGAGAAGTAAGCTCACACATCATCCCTATTAACAAACAATCCCACTAATTTACTAAAATGCTTCGAAGTAGTGAGTAGAGAAGAGCAAATAGATGAGAATTAAGAAGAGGATTCCCCCAAGGTTGGAGAGTTAGATAATGATAAAGTCACACATAAGGGAGTAAAGGATTCTAAGATGGGAGAAGATGTGCATGAGGAGATTAGATTGGAAGCATCTGTTTGAATGGGGCCCCCTGTAACATCCATCCACGTCTTCACCTAAGATTATAAAAACATTCACTTTTATTGCTCAACCCAAACCTCATTCCAAATGTCACCATCATCTATACTTAATTATACAAATGGGTTTTAAGCTCTCTCTCTCTCTCTCTCTCTCTCTGCTTCATCGAGAATCAACAATTTTTTTAATTTATTCACTATAAAAGGTTACCCATCCCCTAATCAATGATAGTTTCATGGTTTCATCAGGCTTCAGCAAAAAAGGCAAATATTTGCTTTGTAATTACTTGATTCATTTCCCCTATCGTCGAAGATTTCATCAGGCTTCGACAAAAATATTTTTTTTCCCACTGTGTATATATTTTCCTTTGGCCCAATTTGCGGACAATAAAAATTCTTCTACTGCTATGAGGCAGATCTATCTATGCTCTACAACCAATTTGGGAAGGATTATTACAAACTATGAAGGAATTAAACTCCCTTGAAGAGATTATTTAAATATATGATAAACACATCCTCTCCAACGAGCTTGTTAAAATTTGAGTAATGACTAAATTCTTACCCAAAATGACCAAAAATCCAATATTTGTGCAAATCATTCCATACAAGTATATACACGTAATAAATGAATGAATTCTTCTCTCCAAAACATGAATTCATCAAATTTTGGGAAGAAATTAAATTCTCATATGTAATTCTTAAAAGGCTAACATTCATGCAATATTTTGCATAGAAGCATTTATGAGTAATATATAAATTTCCTTCTTGCTTAAAGAAACTAAGTTATTTCAAAAAATTCAAAAAAATTTAGTAAATGAGAAAATTCTTACCATGTGTCACCACATCTCCATTTTTCATGCAAATCTTTGCATGGAGGTATGTAAGAGTAATATATAAATGAAATCTTACTTTCAAACAATACATTCGTACAATAATTCTATAAATTTTAGTAAATAAACATGTTTTTATCCAGAATTACTAACTCCAACATAGCTCCAAATCTTTTCTTTGCATAAAATTATATAGTTGCATTACATAAATGTAATTCTTGCTTCTGTAATATAAGTATTACAAGTATTCATTCAATTCTATCAAATAGATAAATTCTTACCAAAATTTTCTAAAATTTGAATACCCACTTAAATCTTTCCATACAAATATATGTGTGTAATTTATAAACAATTTCGTATTCCCCAAAATTAAGTTGTTATAAGAATTCATTAAATTCCAGTAAATGAATAAATTTTTACCCATAATTAATTACTAATTTCTATTGTATATGCAAACCTATGCATATGATTACATATGGGACTCAACCACACAAAACCAAATACTTACCCATATTAATGAATGAGGTAAAACAAAATGACCAACTTGCATGCATTGTAACCAAAACAACCAAGCTTCATCATTTGACATTAATTGAGGCCATATAGGTGAAATGGCTCTAAGGCTAACCAATCATGAGAAAACAATTGTAGATAAGACCTTTAAGTGCTCTTAACCCCAAATCAAAATAGATTCTAGTTGCATGAACACCACAGTTCTCCTCGCGAGGGTGTTCATAGTAGATAGTATATTAAGGAGGCTCCAAGGCCTTTAATTCAACCCTTCAAACATTTTACACAACATTTTGGATTCATTAGAGATCATTTTAACAACTCACTCAAATGTTTTGTGAAGAAATATTTTGTTTAGCCTTCATCATGAAAACTTAGGATTTTACTGTTGTAACCATATTTCTAAACATACTTGGACAACTTACCCTTGAAGAACATGTCCATAACTCCTTTGGCATAATTGGTGCAAACCCAGTCTTCAAATTTGAGACCTATTGGGATCCCTCTTACAAGGCATCCAACAAGGTTATTCAAGAGGCCAAGTTACAAATTTATCCTTTATCCTTCCAACCTTACATTATCAATCGAGGGGCTTGTTACAACCTTGTCTTCAACGACAACAAGTGGACAATACCCCTAAAGGTCCTTTATCCTAATTTTCCATTTGTAAAAATTTAAGCATGCAACCACATAAATCAATTATTTAACTAGTTTCACTACCCAATAGGAAACCACTTTTATTCACACACATTTACATTCATCATTTTCATGTTAATAAATGAAAAATTCACATTTCCAATTAAACACATAAACAATTATCTGAAATTACTTACTACTAGCAACCAATCTGGGAAGGAACCTTTTCCACCCAACTATAGGTTGAGCTACACCTATACCCTTTTGATCCAGATATATGAAGGAAATGAAATGAAATACATATTTACAACCAAAACACAAAGATACAATGAAACTTGACTACTATTAATAAATGGAAAATTCAAAATGAAAACAAACTATCTCAAATGGTGGTATCTTATATTTGAGACGAGATGTGATGATTATGCATCTTTGCTAGAATGAGTTACAATGAGGCCGAAAAGCCTTTTTTAGCATCAAAAGCAGTGAGGAGACCCTAAACATCCAAAAACTTAAACCTAGGAGATGAAATTCCAAAAGACTCGAGGGCCCCATTGGAGCTAATCGGTACATCAACTTCCCAAGGTCACAAATTTTGCATACAGTATCTGTTTGGCATGCTCGCTAGCTTGTTGGAAACGTCTAGCCAAGAACTACACATTTTCACACCAATAAAGCATAGTTTGGGTCCATGCCATGTTAAAAAGACATCATTTGGGGCCTCGAAATTGCCCCAAAAGTTTAGGACCCGAAAAATTGTATAAATTTGCCAAGATGGAGAACTTTGCTTTGAAGTCTCGATGGTTTTGATAGATTTACCAATGTTTTAATAGATAAGTAAAAATGCCAACAAATTATCAAAGTGTCGATGGCTTCATTGGGCATCAACTGTTTTTTAATTTCTTCACTATAAAAGATTACCCATTCTCTAATCAATGATGGTTTCATCAAGCTTCAGCAAAAAAGGCAAATATTTGTTTGTAATTGCTTGATCCATTTCCCTTATCGTTGAAGATTTCATCAGGCTTCGATGAATTTTTTTTTTTTGTTCCAACTGTGTATACATTTCCCTTTGGCCCAATTTGCGGACAATACAAATTCTTCTACTGCTATGAGGCAGATCTATCTATGTTCTACAACCAATCTAGGAAGGATTTTTACAAACTTTGAAGGAATTAAATTCCCTTGAAGAGATTATTTAAATATATGATAAACACATCCTCTCCAACGAGCTTGTTAAAATTTGAGTAATGACTAAATTCTTACCCAAAATGACCAAAAATGCAATATATGTGCAAATCATTCCATACAAGTATATACACATAATAAATAAATGAATTCTTCTCTCTAAAACATGAATTCATCAAATTTTGGGAAGTAACTAAATTCTCATATGTAATTCTTAAAACCCTAATATTCATGCAATATTTTGCATAGAAGCATATATGAGTAATATATAAATTTTCTTCTTGCTTAAAGAAACCAAGTTATTTCAAAAAATTCATAAAATTTTGGTAAATGAGAAAATTCTTACCATGAGTCACAACATCTCCATTTTTCATGCAAATCTTTGCATGGAGGTATGCAAGAGTAATATATAAATGAATTCTTACCTTCAAACAATACTTCAGTACAATAATTCTATAAATTTTAGTAAATAAACATGTTTTTATCAAGAATTACTAACTCCAACATAGCTCCAAATCTTTTCTTTGCATAAAAGTATATAGTTGCATTACATAAATGTAGTTCTTGCTTCTGCATTATAAGTATTACAAGCATTCATTCAATTCTGGCAAATAAATAAATTCTTACCAAAATTTACTAAAATTTTAATACCCACTCAAATCTTTGCATACAAACATATGTGTGTAATTTATAAATAAATTCTTATTCCCCATAATTAAGTTGTTATAAGAATTCAATAAATTCCAGTAAATGAATAAATTCTTACCCATAATTAATTACTAACTTCTATTGTATATGCAAACCTATGCATATGATTACATATGGGACTCAACCACACAAACCAAGTACTTACCCATACTCATGAATGAAGTAGAATAGGTGTTGCACAAAAATTGTCACCTTGACATTCTGCAATCTATGTGAGTCCATCACCACTCATACTTTCCTCCTTTGCAAGTCTTAAGCTTCAGTTCTTCATATCAAGCCTTGAAAATAAGAGAAAGCCCTCAAAAGTCTATAAAACTCTGGTTCTGCACTTTCTCTTAGCATTACATGTGGTCCCGCACCTAATGGTCATGTCCCCTACGCACCTGACCGCTCTATCTCTGTGTTATGGGTACGGACCCCTGTGAAAGTTAAAAAGGCGCAAGTATATTCTTAAAAACTCACTTTGAGTCATTTCTAGAAGCTTCTGGAAGGAATCTTGAGGTGGCAAGTTCGCTCCTTTAAGGTTCATGCATCCCACACCTTAAGGAGCTAACCCCTTGATGTGAGGAGCTTATCCCTTTGAAGGAGGACTCTATCCCTTCATAGGTGGACCTGTAACCTCCTTCCTTTGCACTATAAAAAGAAGCATTGGGCTGGTTACTAAAGAGGTTGAAAGCTTAATATTTTTGAGGTGAAATGTTGCTGGAACTTAGTCTTCCTAATTGAGCTTTTGTGAGGAGAGATTACATCTCTCTTTAATCTCAATTGGAAGAGTGTGAGGCTTGTGAAAGTAAAGGAGATTCCTGTTTTTGGACCCTGGGAAGAGCTTGTACAACATCAAGGCACCAAAGGT
The DNA here is from genome assembly GCA_000404065.3 of Pinus taeda. Classification (NCBI taxonomy): domain Eukaryota; kingdom Viridiplantae; phylum Streptophyta; class Pinopsida; order Pinales; family Pinaceae; genus Pinus; species Pinus taeda. Next base: position 93,501 of record APFE031533851.1, on the reverse strand, counting down.
TTAAGGTTCTTCTATTTCAAAGTTAATACAAATAAGTTTATTTTTCTCAATAAGATGTGTGTTATGGTTTATTTTATGGATTCCTTGATCACCATAATGAACGTGATTTATTATATTAGCTATGCAGGTGTTATTTGATGTGTGCTTGTTTGTGATTGCAGGTTCCCAAAAGGAAACTCTTTTGGACGATTGAAGGATGGCTACTACAAACTAGCGTTGGACTTAAGGTAGGGTCTAAACACCTTTATAGTTTTTATTAATGAATCGCAAAATGTTTAGAGAAAGGTAGATTTGCTTGTTCTACTTGTTGCTAGATATCTTTTGATACTAGGGAGATCGACCTTGTCCGCAAGATCGATTTATCCAGCCAACAAATTGGCGACTCCGCTGGGGAACTGAATTTGGTTTTTGGTTTTCCTTTGTCTTTGACTTGAGAAACTCGTTCTTGTTTCTGGTTTTTGCTTGATGTGTGTGGGATTGGGTAGTTTTTAGGATCTAGATTATTTTTTGTTTTTTCAAAATTTTCAGAGGATCGCACTTTCTTTTTACAAACAGTGCGGGCATCTCCGCACTGTTCCTTTAGTGCACATAGCGGTACCGCATCTGGTTCTTCTGGAAGCCTACGAACGCTGTGAAATTTTTTGAAAAACCTAAAATGTTTTCTTCCAGTTAAGTTTAGGTTTCATTTACAACTTTTAGTGTCTACCCAGATCTGCATGTGTTCTATCAAAAATCTCTTGTAAGTAAGTTCCATTGGTATTTTTGTTTTAGATGATTTTCTAGAAGTTTTGCATGTCTGGATTGGTTTTCACTCGGTCTCTGTAGTGTCTTAGAAATTAGAAGCCTAAGAACCTTAGATCACCCTAGTGTCTTTTTGTCTTCTTAATGAGTCTGACTGGTTTGTGAAATCTATGCTTGGTGAGAAATAGATTTTATTTTCTCTTTGCAAATCTTTGAACGAACTTGGTTATAAGTTTTGAATTTCATTTTTACAAAAGAAAACATAGCTGAATGTTTTTTGATTGATTTGTTATTCTGAACGAATTAATCTTTAGTTTACTGAATAACTAAGTAAAACGTCCTCAAAAAGATTTGAAGCTTTTATTTCCATTAAGTTTTTAGAAGTTTTAGATCTCAAGATTAGTTTTTGTAGTTTTGAGTGTTTTCTAGAAATTGTAGAGTCTCTTTTGAAAGAATCGTTTTTTTTGCAGTTTTTGAGCGTTGAAAAAGAAAAGGAATTTATTGTGAGCATAATTAGTAGTCTCGTTTTGAGTTCTTATTGAAAAATACAAAAAGATTTTCTTTTCATTTACATGTTGAAAGAAAGATTTGTTTTTCAAAGAATTGCATTCTCAAACTCTTTCTTTTAGCTAGAAATTCATTGAAGGAAAAACAGATTGTTTATCATTCTTAGGTGCATTTTTTAGTGTTTAGAGTCGAGTCTTCACACCATCAAAGTTTCATTTCCATACCTATTGACTTAAGAAACAACCCATAAACGTAACGCTTAATTAAAATTGATCTAGCAATCTTTTTTTATTTCTAGGGCTCTTATCATCAATATAGCTTAGGCTAGTATCTTGGAGTAGGGAGTAATTAACTCTCCAAGATAGTTAAAAAAAACAAGTAGCTATATCTTGCGGTACAAAATAAATCCAATTGTAATTGATATAATCTGGGAAGCTCCTCTTGAAGGAGTCAATCACGAGATCATGTCCGAACCTTTGAGACAATCAAGTTTGTCTCATAGGGAAAGATAGAAGATTTGCGCGTATTATAAACGGTAAACCTCGGATTAACCATTGTCGAGGAGCTTGGGGTCACTTGTTGGTAAACCTCGGATTGATCATGTCGAGGAGCCTTCAAGGAGATTGAGCTTTGTTACTCTGCCCTTGCACGTAGATCAGATTGTAGACTATTCCCCCAATTGTATTTGTTGCTGTTGTAACCTTAGTGTCCATAAACTTAAGATTATTTCCTAAGGTGACGGTGAAGGACGGGTCTCACTGTACCTGGAACAGATGTTGACTAGACTCACTTGGACTCTCTGGGGGGTTCTCTTCACTCAAGATGGTTTTGTGAAGAAACGTGTGCCAGTCTATTTCATTAAGCAGGTTGTCGGGGTAACTGTTCCAACTGCCCTTTCTGTATTGAATTCTACGACGTTGGATTTCCTCACCAACTAGTGTTTTTGGTATGGAAAGTTATTGTTTGTGTGTGGTTTGAAATCTTAGATTTTTTAGGCGTGTGATTCGATTATTTGGTTCTTTAGAGACTTTAGGTGGTTTTATTGAAATTTTATTTGTTTGCGTGTGAGTAATTAAATATTTAATCGTGGCTGAATTACTGAGACAATCCTGTAGACTTCGAGGGCAACCTCCCGAGTATACACCAAGCCAGCTTGAAGGGCTACGAGCTCTTGTATCACCTAGTGACAGTAGAGTTGGGTCACTAGAAGCTAGAGAGTCATCTTAATTGTTCAGTACAGACAACATAGTATATTTCTGAGCCAATTTCACTTTTCGAAGTTACTGGTAGTTTTTCTCCTACTAGTGAATTAGCTGAAGAACCTGAAATTTTTGAGCTTGAAATTGAACCTGCTCTTACTCCATCTTCAGGATTTGCTTCTCCAACTTTTAGTGGTCCTGGTTCACCCAGGGTAGGAAGTATCATTACCCAAAATCTTCCTTCTGGACTCATTTCTATTGAAAAACTTGTTAGTCCGGACGAAGATATAATTCTCCCTGAAAATCAACCGACTTTAGAACTTAGGGAGCGTGAATCAATTTTCTACAGTCCTTTTAGGAGTGACGCTTGGTACGTATCATTGAAAAACTTTTTAGAAAACCCGGGTCTTAGTTTTTCACCACCTCGAATTCCTTTTCATCCTATGCCTAGGGGTTATTATCCTCCTTTGAATATGTCGAGACGGTCATCCATGTTTTCCCAAACACCGGAAACATTTTTATATGGCAGTCCTTCTATTCCTTCGGGGTATCAGTCACTCACTGGTACTTTTTTCAGGAGCATCTCCTCGACCAATTGAACATGAGATATCAACTGGTAATAACGAAACTCAAGCGTCGAGCGTAGAAGAAATTCTTATGATGTCTGGTACTATTCCAAATCCGCAACCTCAAGGTAGTCAATTACCGCCTAGGGGGCAACCTCAAGGTAGTCAGTTACCGCCTGGGGGGCAATCCCAAGGTAGTCAGTTATCCCCCGGGGGGCAACCCCAAGGTAGCCAGTTACCGCCTAGAGGGCAACCTCAAGGTAGTCAGTTATCGCCTGGGGGGCAACCTCAAGGACAGTACATACCTCAAGGTCAACCCCAGACTCAGTACATACCTCAAGGTCAACCCCAGTACCAATATATACCTCAAGTTCAACCCCAGTTTCAGTACGTGCCTCAAGGTTATCAACCTCAAGGTCAGTACCCAACTCAAGGTTTCCAACCACCTTTTGGTCAACCATTTGTACAAGGGACTAGAAATGTACCTCTCAATTATTAGCCTTACGCTCAACCTAGTTATGGTCCTCAATATGCTCAACCTTTTACGGGTCCATACCCCGGAATGAACATGGTGTGGGATCCATCTCAACAGACTTTGGAGTCGAGTGTGCGATTATCAAGTCAACCTGGATAACCTTTGGTTTCTGGTCCAACCCAGCAACCTGTCTAGCCTACTGTTCAAACTTCTGCACCTGGTGTAGTTCATCAGTCTAGGCCCAGTTCACCTCGAACTCCACCTCAAACTACTGTTGCAACTACTGCAGCTTCTGTTCAATCTACACCACCTACTTCTGGAGTACCGGCAGCTCCGGTTTCTACTGTTCCTGCATCAACTCCTCAAGCCTCTTTACCATAGTCAAGACCTACAGTTCAGATGCCTGTCAACCTGGTCCAAGTACGATTGTCACAAGTCAACCGCAATTCACTTATCAACCATACCAGGGACAATACCAATTCAGTCCTACTGTGCAAAACCCAATTTATCAATATCAACCGTACCCTGGATATACTTATCAGCAACCTCAACAACCCCAGTTTGGTTTGGTTAATCCTGGTTTTCCGGGAGGATATAATATTCTAAATGCAAATCCAATTCCAGGTTATCCTGGATATCCTCCTCCTGGAGCTGGTCTTGTTACCCAAGGTTTTCGTAACCCTAACCGTCAATTACCTTTTATTGCAACTTTGGATTTACCTGATTTGTCGCACCTTACAAACGATCTAATTAACTATCTTCCGTATTGGCTGCCAATGCCTAATAAGTTACCCAGTGATATCCCGAAGTTCGAGGGAAAGTCAGGAGAGGATCCGTCAAATCATGTGATGAGTTATCACCTCTGGTGTGCATCTAATTCCATTATTGATGATTCAATTCGTTTACGTCTTTTTCAACGCACTTTGATTGGTCTTGCTGCCAAATGGTACATTGAGTTACCACGAGGCTCTTTTTATAATTTTAGTCAGTTAGCCACTTATTTCTTAACTCATTTTCAATTGCCTGTCAGATACGACAATGGCACGGAATTATTAACTTCATTAAAACAATCAACGCCCACATATATTTCAGGTCATATTCATGAATGGCGATGTAGACGATGTTTAGTGAAAGTTTTTATGAGGGAGCTTCTACGTGTATTATGTCGATCCAGTGTTGGAGATCGCTTGGTTCTCCAGCACTCAATCAGTCCACGATGATTCTAAAGGATTTTTATGGCTGAGGGTTCCATCCTTTTGGCATTTTGCAGGATTTACCTATAGGGGTTGAAGGCAAAACAGTAAATCTAAATGTGGAAGTGGTTGATGCCCCCTTAGATTACAACCTTCTCTTGCGTTGCAGTTGGTCTTACGCTATGACTGCTATTGTTTCATCGGTCTTTCGGCTTATCAAGTTTCCTCATAATGGAAAGATCATTACGATAGACCAGCTGACTTATTTTTCATCCGACCCAGCCTCTTTAGATAGTATTCAACATGTCGGTAAAACAGCTATCCCTTACAAGGATGTTGGGGTAGGTTTGATTAAAGATTCTGGTTTACTAGGAACTTTTTCTTTTCCTCCTCCTAATGTATCGCCTTCTATTGCAACTATTCATATGATTTCATCGAACGCTATCGTTTTTTATGATCCTTGGATCGTACCTTCCGATTCTGAGGTGGATTCATTTGGTAATGTGATGCCTTTGAGTCCCTTTGAAATTGCATATCAAGTTGTACAGTCATTTTCTAACTCTTGTTCAACCAAAACTGATTTAATGAATGTGGTCCATGGGGAATCACTTTCAATATCAATTTCAACCTCAACAACATTTTTTGATCATGTTCATACTTATGAGCAGATTCGTGAACTTTCGTCTGTTGATGATTTACCATGGGAAGATCTTCATCATCGATATTCATTTTTACCTGAGATTGATCATTTTGAAAATGATTTCTCATCCATTTTTACTGTTAACTATGTCAAAGAACCACAGAGTCCATTGCAACATCCTGATTCTGAGTTAAATTTGGGAAATATCTCTCGAACGGTTCCTATTGACGTTTCAGTTAAACCTGGAATTATTGAAAACATTCATATAGGTGCTTCCTGTACGGACGATGAAATCCGAACGTATAAAGCCCTATTTAAAGAATTTCGATGTGTTTGCTTGGTCATATGAAGAAATGCCAGGAATCGATCCATCAATTGTTGTCCATGAAATTAGAACTTACCCGGATGCTAAACCTGTCCGGCAACATTTGCGTCAAATACATCCGAGAAAAGCTGCCGCTATTAAAGCTGAAGTTGAGAAATTACTTCGAGCATGTTTCATTTATCCAATTCCCTTAACGGATTTGGTATCAAATAGTGTTCCTGTTAACAAAAGGCAAGGAACGATAAGAATATGTATCGATTATAGGGATATTAATCGAGTTTGTCCTAAAGACAATTATCCAACCCCCTATATCGATCAAATTATAAATGATTGTGCCAATAGTGAAATGTTCTCCTTTATGGATGGCTTTTCCAGTTACAATCAAATCAACATACTCCCTGCTGATCAACCTAAAACGACTTTCATTTGTACATGGGGGACATTTGCTTATTGCAAATTACCTTTTGGATTGAAGAACGCTGGAGCAACTTTTCAAAGGGCTATGTCTTACGCATTTCATGACATCAAGCACATTGTGCAGCCTTATCTCGATGATTTACCTACCCATTCATTACGTAGAGCCGATCATATCACTCATTTATGAGCAAACTTTATGAGATGTAGGCATTATCGAATTAGGCTGAATCCACACAAATGTGTTTTCTGTATAGAAACGGGTCGTTTACTGGGATTTGTTGTTTCAAAAGCTGGCATTCATGTCGATCCCTTGAAGTTTGAAGCTATTGCCAAATTACCTCCTCCTTCGACTCTTCGCCAACTCCAAAGTTTGCAAGGGAAAGCAAATTCTCTACGTGGTTTCATTCCTAACTATGCAGAGATAATGAAAGGTTTTACCAAGTTGTTGAAACAGAATACTCCATTCTTTTGGGACGAGATAGCTGCTGTTACCACCTAAATTCGCCTTAGGCTGAAAGAAGGCAAAATTCAGGGTAACCACAAACCACGCTCAGTCTGGTAGCTAGCCCTACCAGAACAGGAGAGGGCTCTCTCCGAGTCACACTCAGTGAATAAGTAAATGAAATGGCCTGAGATGACTTACAAGGGACTATTTGTCTTAGGCTAGTAAGTGCAAATGAATATAAGGAGTGGTTTTTGTGAATGACTGTGTTTCTGGGATGTTATGGGACCACTTGACCTCAATGAACAGAGAACTTAACATAAAGGCATAGATTATTTCATGAGGCAAGGTAGGCTGAAAGCATAGCAATTTAGTTTTAAAATATGGCGGAATGGAAAGATTGATTAAGAAGGTGAAAATGGCATGGGCAACATGAATCCTTTTCAACAGAAGAATGAACACTGTACATGAAATTTTCCCACAAGTAGAGCAATAAAATTGAATTCTACCTAATCTCACTGGAAAAATTTCACCAGAAATGAATACGAAATGAAACTATGGAACATAACAAAGGAATGGAGAGATTGGTTAAGAAGGTGAAAAGGGCATGGGCAACATGAATCCTTTTCAACAGAAGAAAGAACACTGTACGTGAAATTTTCCCACAGGTAGAGCAATAAAATTGAATTCTACCTAATCTCACTCAAAAAAATTCACCTGAAATGGATACGAAATGAACTATAAAACATAACAAGATACATATGAAACAAAAGAGACACACTTGCTACACTCACAACCACATGAATCTCATGAAACAGAGTCGCTGCCTTTCATTAATTCTCTGTGAAAAATATACAGTGCAGAAACAAAGTTTCTTTCCCACAGTCACCCAGAAGTTACAAGCCAACCAACCCTTTGCAAATAACTTGCATACAATATATAGAATGTGTGAGGAAGAGATAGAACGCCCAGGGGTTGGGAAGTTACTCAAATCATTTCGAAATGGAGATGGAGAGCCAACCATCAGCTACAGGTGCAACACTCTCAAGCATGACATTTGGCTAGGGTGACCCTTTGCATTCCTTTGCCACTTGGATAGATGCCCATCTGGAGATAAAACTCTTTAAATGACGCCTTTGGTGCAAAAAAACTGAAGTGTAGATGACCGGGCCCACTTGGAGAAGTCGTGACCCGAAATCTCGCGAAACAGGAGCAAATTGGCAGTTTTTCCTCTGTGCGCCGCGCCAAATTCTCTGTGCGTCGCACCACTTTGGAACCCGTTTTGGGGCACTTGCAGGTGTCCAAAATGTGCCCAAGTGGGCTTGTTGGAAAGCCTGTCATGTCTCCCAAGACTGCTTTCTGTGTGTCAAAAAAGTGGCAGAGAGGCCATTTTTAGATGTTTTTTTGACCTTTAAGAGGCCCAAATCTTGTCAAAATTTTTTGCCCAGACACCAGTAGTCGTATTTTTCGATGTTGAATCCAAATATGCAAGGAGTTTCTCGATTAGAGCCCTAGAATTTTAGCGGCACAGGGAGGAATTTTCTGTTTTGTGTCCAAAAATTTGCCTGTGACCAAAATTTGCCCCAATTTTTTTGAAATTTGGGCTGGAGGTTCTCTATGAAGTGCTATGCTATGCCAAGGAAGCCTCAGCCAAGATTCGAAGCCGATCTTGCTCCTTTTCCTCCTTTGCCTCCTTTGCCTCTTTTGTCGCTTTGCTCAATTTTGCATTTAGGCTCCTGATTCTTGCTTTGGAGCTCATGTTTCGGGCTTGTTAGTGATGAGTCATGCGCCTCAGCGTGTCTTTCTCCTTGTTAGCTTTATCCAACCGCTTTTCCAAGTGTAGATTGACTCGATCCAACCAAGACTCACGGTCATTGTTGGTCTCTTGCTCCAAGGTAGTGAGCTTGATCCCTCTTTGCTGGACAGCTTGTCGATTTTCACGAATGCTTTGCAGCTCCATGATCGTTTGTTGGTCCTCATGCTATTTGTTTCTCTACTCCAGATACTTGATGACCCATCTAGCCCTCTCGAAATTGAGTATCAAGTCTTTGATTTGCATGTCCTGCTCCCGAATGGTCATCCTAAGTTTGGCATTCTCTGCCTCTGTCTCTTCATCCAGAATGAGGATGACACCGGTCTCTTGTGCACCTAACGGCCCCTCCTCCTGCACTGGCTCCTTGCCCTTACCCTGCTCCTGTGGTGCTGATGTCGGAAGTGAGGCCCCTTACACCCCGGGTGGAGATAACACTCGCTTTGCTGCTGCGAACAACGGTCTATTGCCATTCTGGTATGTGATGTACACTGGCATGGTGGCAGTCTCATGGCGCTCAAACTGATGTGAATGACCCCCCACCTCATGCTCTGCCTCTGATACCACCGATGGAGCGCTGAATAAATCACGGGAGATGAAATCCTCCCAAGCAATACCCTGCAATCCTAACTGATGGTCCACAAAAATCCGGATGAGAGCAAAACGATAGACATTGTTTCGCTGCTGTCGAGGGGTCTTGCTCTGCATGAAGTTTTTCATCTTCTCAATGTTGTTACAAATGAAAAATGGGAGGCTCATCATCCGCACCCGGGTGAAGTGCATGAGCAACTTGATGTGATATGCATAAAGGCGTGAAAACCTCCCCTCGCAACTGAAATACTTCATGATCAATCTCATGAGTGGGGCATACTCATCTCTCAAAAATCTGAATGGAAAAACTCTGGTGAGCTGGCTCAAGCAGCTGTTCTTGATGTAAGGCTCATAATGATGCCTCTCCACCTTCTTTTTCTTATGCCACTGCTCTCCAATGTTCGGTATTCCTGTTGCCACTGATATGGTTTCTGATGTCAAGGTGAAAGTGACCCCAACCAGGACGGATTGACCTCCCTGTAGATGAAGTGCAAAAAGGTGGGCCAACTCATGATGGACTCTGGCATTTGCCACCCTTTGACAAAATTCATAACATGCCAAGTGCTGGAAACAAGACATGGCAAGCAGGCATGCCTGTAGCTCAGTGAGGGTGTTTGGCTCATCTCTAAGATGTCTGCCACTCCGGTGATGTCTCCTATGGGCCCTCTCTCCTGAAGATGTGTCATTGTGGGTCCCCTCCTCATACTCTGACAAATTTTCTGATGCCATTATTGCTGCTTGTACCCTGAGTTTTATGTTGCCCTCTGAATCCAATGAAACTGATAGATGCTCTGAAAATCTTACACCAAGGGGACAATAAAACAGGGAATGTTAGGAGGGGAATGATGAAAAGGGGAATAGGGGTTTAAAAGGAGAAATTTATCAGGGATTTGGGAGCGTTTTTGGGTATGGTGTTGATGGGGTAGGGTTTGGATATTTTGAGCTATAGGAATAAATGGAACAAATGGATATGATTACAGTGGAGCTAGGGTGATTATTAGGGGAAACTGCTACAGGGGAATTAGCTGGTAGAGGTAGGGTAGGAGCATACTTTAGGAATAATGTCACTATAGTAAAACCCTAGCTTCTTGACCTTCTTTGTGTCATTCTTTGTTTTACTTTAAAAAAAAAATTGCATTTGATTCATGGTCATCATACCCACATTCCTCTTCAAGTTTAACTGCCAATGGTGAAGGTAGTTGGGCTACTTTTCCAACCTTGAGGGTTATTCACAAAAATTTTGGGCAATTTAATACATTTTTGGGCTTATAAGTCTGTGCGCCATGCGCTCTGCCTAGTGCGCCGCGCCAGTGGCGATTTTGCACCGTGACCGGGCTCCTAGTGCGCCACGCGCCCTGAGTGCACCGTGCCACCTCGTGTGTGCGCCGCGCACTGTAAACTCGCCCAAATTTGCTTGAAAAATAGGGGAGAGGGTTTTAGTGGCGGTTTCCTTAGGAAACACGATGGAATGGAGGTGGGAACGATGAGGAGTGAGGGGACAAGGGGAGGGGAGTATAACCTTGGTGTTTATCATCACATTTTGTAGCCCCATTTCTCGTTTTTCTTGATGATTTTTTCATGGTCGATCTTGCTTTTGGGGTACCATTTAAATATGTTATGCGCACCAAATCATTGACAAATTTGAGAGAGGAGAGGTGTCAACAGGGCCTACCTCTTGATTTGCTAGCCTTCACCGAGATTTGGAACGATTTGCACTGTTTTTATGCCCCTAGCTGTGTGCGTCACGCGCCAAGCCCAGTGCGCCGCGCGCTGGGTGTGCGTCGCCCCCTTAAGAAAGTTGAATGGCAGGCAGGCTACGTGTGCGCTGCGCCCTCTGTGTGCGCCACGCTCCTAGGTGTATGTGCCACGCCTACCAAACCAACTCTCACTCACTCACACTTTCATGATTTCACTCTCCCACCTTTTGTAATGTCTCTCCAAGTCTTCAATGGCACAATGGCTTTGCTTTGGGCCACAACAGGTATATATATAGGCTTGAGAGAAATTGGTTTGATTTTTTCTTCCTTGAAAACCCACTTTCAAATGTTTGTGTTTTGCACTTTTTTCATTGACTTTAAAACACCGTGATTTTCATTTTTCTCTGAAATTTTGGCTCTTATGATGGGATTTTCGGCATTTCTTTGCGGGGACTATGTGACTAGGCATTTGGCCATAGAAACCATGACTGCATCTGAAAAGTTAACTTGTGCATTTTTTGAAAACTTTGTCATAAATGACCTTGTTTGACTTTTCTTCAAAACAGAGTTTTGAAGAAGAGTCAATGTCTCTTCAGGTGATGATGAAGCTTTCTGGACCATAGCTGTATAAGGTCTCCCCCTGGCCTGCATGGCTTGTTATGGACATGTTTTTCAAAGACCAATTTTATGGTTTCCTAGACACAATCATAAAAAATGACTTTGTCCTGTAATATGACCAGACCTTGACTATCATGAATTTCAGTGATTATGGACCAAGACCTGAACCAACAGGGGCCAGACATGAGGGAAAATGACTAGCATGACTTTCTCCATCAGATCATGGCATGTCCCTAGCGAAATGCAACTGGAAGAGTGGAGCAGGACACCTAATCATGAAATGCATAAAGAGTTTTGATCCCTGACGGAGAGCTTGACCAGACTGACTCTAATAGCTGCAAATCTTTTGATGCACTTAAACACACGTTGACCCGTGCACTGTTATTGCATCCTCCCAACTACGACCAAGATTACTTTTTGTACCTCACCGCTTCTCATTCCACCATTGGGATGGTTTTAGTTCAGGAAGATGAATTCAACAGTGAACATGTGATTTACTATCTTAGTCGAACCCTGAATCCGACTGAGCTTAAATATTCACATGTGGAAAAATTGGCCTTGGCGGCTGTTCAAGCTGTCCAAAGATTTCGTCACTACATCTTATTACGCCAAAACCACGGTAATTTCTGACTGTAACCCTATGACGTATATCTTGACCAAACAATTGCTAGGGGGCAAGTATTCCAAATGGATAGTTATCCTACAGGAATTTGACTTGGAGTTTGAAAAATCCAAGGCAAAGAAATCTTTGGTTTTTGCGGAACTGATGTGTGATTTCCCGCGTACTGATATTGAAACTGTGGCGGAAGAATCCATTGCGGACGAATGCTTGTTTCTTATCAGTGCTCTTGATCCATGGTATGGAGATATTATTGTTTATCTCCAAACCCAATCTTTTTGGCCTGAAATTTCACGATCTCAGTGACAGAAAATACGTTTCCAATCCCAACAATACAATATTATTGGAGATACACTCTATCGTCGTGGGGCGGATTCTATTTTCCGACGTTGTCTAACTCATGAAGAAGCTGAAAAGGTTCTGAATGACTATCACTCTGGGGCATGTGGCGGTCATATGTCTGGGTATGCCACAACCCAAAAGATATTGCGCGCTAGTTATTTCTGGCCATCCTTATTCAAAGATTGTATCTATGCAGTTAAAAAATGCCAGAATTGTCAAATTTTTGATCGTAAGATGTGTGCTCCACCCGCTCCTCTCCACCCAATAATTGATGTCGGTCCTTTCACAAAGTGGGGTATCGACTTTATTACATGTAACCCTCACTCGGCCGGGGGGCATGCGTATATCATCCTTGCGGTGGATTATTTTACTAAGTGGGCCGAGGCGATGCCTACATTTTTGGCAGATGGCAAAATTGTTGCAACTTTCGTTTTCAATCATATAATTGCTAGGTTCGGTGTTCCTCAAGCTATTATTACTGATCATGGAAGTCATTTTCGAAACATCATGATGATTGGACTGACATATCAACTTGGCCTGCGTCACGATAGTTCTACTCCATATTATCCACAGGCTAATGGTCTGGTTGAAGCTATCAATAAAGTTTTAGTCACTATGATCCAATGAATCATTGGTATTCATGAGTCGAATTGGCATAACATGTTATTTTAAGCACTTTGGGCATATCGAACCTCAGTAAAAACATCAACTAGTTTCACTCCTTTTCAACTGGTTTATGGTTTGGAAGCAGTGTTACCCATTGAATGCGAAATTTCGTCATTGCAAATAGCCATAGAATTACTCCCAGCCATCTCCGAGGAGGAGAAATGTTTGTTGTACTTAACTCAACTAGATGAGAATCGACGTGATGCTACATTAGCAATCGAAACTCATGTGAAACGAATAAAAGCTCAGTACAACTGAAATGTTACACCTCATAATTTTTCGGAAGGAGACCTAGTCTTGCTATACGATCAAGCAAATGATAAGCTAGGGGCTGGAAAATTTGTACCTATGTGGCATGGTCCTTATATTGTTAAGTAAAAGCTGGCAAAAGGGGCCTATGAATTGGTAGATTTTGACAATATCTCTTTGGGTAAACCCATAAATTGGCTTTATCTGAAGAGATATTATGCTTAAACCTTGGTGTGGAGATTTTTATTAGATTAGTTTCTTTCTAGCTGGTGTATTTTTTAGATTAGGAATGTGTGCCTAGTTTAGAGAGTGCCTTTATCATTATTCCTGCTTATCTTGATTTTACTCTCGATATTGCATATGTCGACGTCTCGTCAAACATATATCCGTTTTGCTGATGGTGCTTTTCGTAATACATGGAACATTTCTTCCGCAGCTTGGGTTATCTATTCACCCTCTGATGAGTTAGTATCTATGCATGGGGTAAGCCTTGGTCAAACGACGAATAATATTGCAGAGTATAGTGTAGTGATTGAGTTATTATTTGAATCCATCTCATTTGGGATTCGGAGTTTGATTGTTAGGTTAGATTCTGAACTCGTTGTATTACAGCTTAACAGGGTTTATGCCATTATAAATCCAGTGTTATTAAGATTATTTTTGAGAGTTTGTCTCTTGGATTGTGAATTTGATTACATTGAATATCAACATATTCCAAGATATTTAAATACATTAGCAGACGCAATTGCTTCTCGTATGTTAAATAGACATTTGCAATAATTAAAACATTAAATTTAAAAACATTTCATAACATGTTACACAAGATAGCCAGTAATAGTGATATATCATAGCATAGAAGTGTGTCAAATATACATCATCTTCGATCATAGGTTGAAAAACACCTTATGATCGGCAAAAATGATAGTACAAAAAGACATAAAATGTCGTGTGAGTCTACAAAAGTGATCATCCTATTATCCCTGGTGATGATCACGATAAGAAACCACTACTCGGGCCACCCTACAAAGGAACCTCCTAAAAGGTCCTAGGACCCCAATCACATATCGCTGTAACCTAATTGGAATATCATCTATGCTAGTCTCTGGAATATCTGTTGTCAAACGCTCTAGATGATTCTCCAATTCGGTCAGGGTCTCTGTAGATTGGTCCTGTGGGGCCGGTACTGCTGCAGCTGGGTGTCTCCTCTCATAAGGCTGGAGAGCGGCTGGTCATCGTGGACCCACATCTTCATTTGAAACTTTTTATTATCAGTTTTGGATGATTTAACAAAAAAAAAAAATTAGTTAAAACTTAGAAAGTGTTGAAAATGATTTTACCTGAATCATCCCACTGCTCTCCTGGTGGAAGAGCCATGTCTGGGTCACCACGATAATCCATCCCAGCATATGGAAAATCCTAAATCACAAAAAGTTGGTTCCTCAACCAACGAAAATACTCAGGTGGAAATTAGACAACCTCTGAACCCTCCTCAGGATGACAAGCCATCACTGCAACCCAATGCATTATCCTAGGCTCTCGAGGAAGACCAGCCTCAACAGAAAGTTGTTGTGGGACCAACATAGGTACCCTCTCTAGACCAAAGTTCACAACTAAGAAACCATATCCAAAGTTTTTTAGTTGTCCGTTCTTTCCTTTAGTTAGTTGGCCTTTTACATTCGCCAACACAGCCTCACACTAGTTCAAGATAGTACCTCGATAACAGTCTATTGTCATTCGCAGCTGGGATCCGGTAGCTACATGCAATGCTGCACTCCCGCATATTCTGGTGACAATGAATGCAATAACCTTAAGTTCAAGACGGGAGACAGTTTTAATATCGATCCGTTTGTCCTCTGTTTGGTCATTGCAAAACTCCAATTGGAGACTAGCAACAGACTGGCCACTTGGCCTACTCCCGAAAAGAGATAATCGTTCACCTCTCTTGGGCAAACCAATCAAGAAATATATGTCCTCTAGCTCAATTTCAAGCCAGTGGCCACCAATCATGAAACATTAGTCCTGTGTGTTCCACCTGTTTACCAGCCATTCCAAGAAGTCTACTTAAGCCCTCATGCCGGGTATGGTCCAGAATTTAAATAGTCTGCATGCTTTTAATGCCCGTATTGTGGGTAGATGAATTAATGCGACAAGGTCCACATCTTCGTGCTCGCGTTCTCACCAAATAAGCATTTTGTATGTCCTACATTGCAAAAAAAAGACATATTAGAACAATTTAGTTCAAATTTTTTTGGGCGGAAATGGAAAATTTGAAATTTTAAAACCTATTTCGCAGGGTCCACACTCGCTTGTTACGGACAGTGCATAGGTCTGCACTCCTCTTAAGCAATAAGTGAGGACCCTAGACTTTTTCCTTTGTAGAAAAAAGTCGGGGTCCGTAGGGGCCGCATGTTGCACCTGCGAACCCCCGCGAACGTTTTTCTAAAGCAAATTCTCCTCAAAAAATCAATTTTAAAGCCCTAAAATGAAATGCAAATGGTTGAAGTGCAAGATAAGGGTGATGTGGATTACCTGGAGCTGGCGGTTTTCGATTCCAACAGACGGATTTTCCGCAATCTTCACAGGAAGTTTCTTATCCAAAAGCTCTCACTTCTCACTTTGAACTCAAACGGTAAAAATGAATTTACAAAAGTCCTTTTTATAAGCTTTTTTGAATAAATGAATTTTTAATTTATTTATTGTTCACTTTAAAAAGGTAATTTTTGATGCATTTTTATCTTAAGCAGGTATGAGTAATGTTTTGAGTTTTTGTGCAGAATATTGGATTTGTTAGGGAGAATTGATCATTTTCAACAAAGAACATACTTTTTTCACTTTTTTCGAACTCTTCCAAAATTTACAAAAAAGCGAAACATTGGAGTCCTCTTTAAGCTCTTTTTCTGACTCGTAAAATATGAAAAGATTGTCGAGTTTTTTCCCTTTTAAACTCGTTAAATAGAATTAAAAAGGCGGTCCACTTACAGCTCTTTTCTGACCGTATAAACATGAAAAGATTGCCGGACTTTTGTTGGTTCAAGTTCGATATTGGTTTTAAAACGACGTGTCTTCGATCGCTTTTTTACTTTTTTAGATCGACGCCACTAATTATGAAAAGTACTCCTTGATCATAATGGTCAAGCGGTTCTCTCAAGTATTATTTTATACTTTTTCGGGCTTGGGGGACACAAGTTTACGAAAAATGACACCCATGGAGTTTTCTTAAGTTTTTCTTTTGACTCCCTAAAATTGAAAAACACTGAGTTTTTCCTATACTAGACTCATTAAAATTTAACAGTAAAGGACTTGTTCAATTTTAAACAGGAACGAACCACTCCTTCTTAGGGTCCGAATTTTAAACTAATTTGGACTCATTCGAAGAATGAGCCTATAACCAAGCAAATGTTATCCTCCTCAAGCTTGTCAAAAATAAAAAGATACTTGCCAAAAATGGTGGGGGAAAAGAGAGAAAAATGAACCTTCTTGTTATACTTTGTGTTTTAAAAAAGCAGTTAACCACTCTTGAACATGACACTTTTTGTTTACTTGGGTTGGGAAATCCTTTGCCTAACAATTAATCAAACCATATTGAAAGTCTTTAGCCGGTTTCTGGGTATTAGCTTTGGGTCAATTGTCACCAAACCATCTAAAGTGTCGTTATGTGTTCAAGAGGTTAGTTCAAATAAACCATTCATTTGCAAAATATATGTCATCCATTTTGACCATCCCTGAGTTAGTCCTTACCAAATATAGTTCTTCAAAACTTGATCTATGATTCCGTGTTGTGGGCTTGCCTACGACATATTGCTTTCTATCGACTTCAGCTCATTATCTAGAAAGATGATCTTGAAATCATCAGTACCTTGGAATCTGCATGCCTTAATGGTAGGTTTCTTGCCTTCGACGACAGGTTGCATCATTGACCTTCGATCAAAGGATTCTATGACATGTTCGACATCAGCTCATTTTCACATTTCATGGATTGTACTGAGTACTTTGAGAGCCATTGACATTACTGGTGGTTTCTCTCACACTTGTTAATAGTTCACATCATTGATTGGTAATTAAGTGGTTTCTACCATGTTCGACTTCGACACATTCATTCACATGGATAGAATCATACTAGTTTGGGAAGCAGAAATCAAGACGCTGGATCTAGTTTCTACCATCCAGGCTGCGAGGAATGTTTTTACAGGTTCCGACTAGGGTGTCCATAGGATGATCCTTGAAATGATAAAGTACTTCACTCTTCTTAGATGACAAATTCTATCCTCATCTATTACAGACTTCGCACTTTAGGGGGCAATCTGTTGAACAAAAATTGTCACCTTGACATTCTGCAATCTGTGTGAGTCCATCACCACTCATACTTTCCTCCTTTGCAAGTCTTAAGGCTCAGTTCTTCATATCAAGCCTTGAAAATAAGAGAAAGCCCTCAAAAGTCTATAAAACTCTGGTTCCGCGCTTTCTCTTAGCATTACCTGCGGTCCCGCACCTAATGGTCATGTCCTCTACGCACCTGACCACTCTGTCTCTGTGTTATGGGTGCGGACCCCTGTGAAAGTTAAAAAGGCGTAAGTATATTCTTAAACACTCACTTTGAGTCATTTCCAGAAGCTTCTGGAAGGAATCTTGAGGTGGCAAGTTCGCTCCTTTAAGGTTCATGCATCTGATACCTTAAGGAGCTGACCCCTTGATGTGAGGAGCTTATCCCTTTGAAGGAGGACTCTATCCCTTCATAGGTGGACCTATAACCTTCTTCCTTTGCACTATAAAATGAAGCATTGGGCTGGTTACTAAAGAGGTTGAAAGCTGAATATTTTTGAGGTGAAATGCTGGTGGAACTTAGTCTTCCTAATTGAGCTTTTGTGAGGAGAGATTACATACCCCTTTGATCTCATTTGGAAGAGTGTGAGGCTTGTGAAAGTAAAGGAGATTCCTATTTTCGGACCCTAGGAAGAGCTTGTACAACATCAAGGCACCAAAGGTTGTAAGGTTCTTCTATTTCAAAGTTAATACAAATAAGTTTATTTTTCTCAATAAGCTGTGTGTTATGGTTTATTTTATGGATTCCTTGATTACCATAATGAACATGATTTATTATATTAGCTATGCAGGTGTTATTTGATGTGTGCTTGTTTGTGATTGCAGGTTCTCAAAAGGAAACTCTTTCGGACGATTGAAGGATGGCTGCTACAAACTAGCGTTGGAC
Organism: Pinus taeda; assembly: GCA_000404065.3. Lineage (NCBI taxonomy): Eukaryota > Viridiplantae > Streptophyta > Pinopsida > Pinales > Pinaceae > Pinus > Pinus taeda. The sequence goes on along the minus strand of APFE031533851.1, from coordinate 75,198 downwards.
TTAAGGTAGGGTCTAAACACCTTTATAATTTTTATTAATGAATCGCAAAATGTTTAGAGAAAGGTATATTTGCTTGTTTTGCTTGTTGCTAGATATCTTTTGATACTAGGGAGATCAGCCTTGTCTGCAAGATCGATTTATCCGGCCAAAAATAGGTGAAATGGTTCTAAGGCTAGCTAATCATGAGAAAACAATTGTAGATAAGACCTTTAAGTGCTCTTAACCCCAAAACAAAATAGATTCTAACTGCATGAACACCACAGTGCTCCTCGTCAGGGTATTCATAGTAGATAGTATATTAAGAAGGCTCCAAGGCCTTTAATTCAACCCTTCAAACAATTTACACAACATTATGGATTCTTTAGAGATCATTTTAACAACTCACTCAAATGTTTTGTGAATACATATTTTGTTTAGCCTTCATCAGGAAAACTCAGGTTTTTACCATTGTAACCATATTTCTAAACCTACTTGGACAACTTACCCTTGAAGAACATGTCCATAAATCCTTTGGCATTGTTGGTGCAAACCCAGTCTTCAAATTTGAGACCCATTGGGATCCCTCTTACAAGGCATCCAAGAAGGCTATTCAAGAGGCCAAGTTACAAATTTGTCCTTTATTCTTCCAACCTTATATTATCAATCAAGGGGCTTGTTACAACCTTGTCTTCAATGACAACAAGTGGAAGTACCACTAAAGGTCTTTTATCGTCCTTTTCCATTTGTAAACATTTAAGCATACATCCACATAAATCAATTATTTAACTAGTTTCACTACTCAATAGGAAACCACTTTTATTCTCACACATTTAGATTCATCGTTTTCATGTTAATAAATGAAAATTGAACATTTCCAATTAAGAAAATAGGCAATTATCTGAAATTACTTACTATTAGCAACGAAACTAGGAAGGAACCTTTTGCACCCAACTATAGGTTGAGCTACACCTATACCCTTTTGATCCAGATATACGAAGGGAATGAAATGAAATACATATTTGCAACCAAAACACAAAGATACAATGAAACTTGACTACTATTAATAAATGGAATTTGTTGAAACTAGGGAAAAGAAATGCAAAATGAAAACAAACTAGCTCAAATGGTGGTAGCTTATCTTTTAGACGAGATGTGACGGTTATGCATCTTTGCCAGAATGAGTTACATTGAGGCCAAAAAGCCTTTTTTAGCATCAGAAGCAGTGAGGAGACCCTAAACATCCAAAAAACTAACCCTAGGAGGTGAAATTCCAAAATGATTGAGGGCCCCATTGGAGCTAATTGGTACATCAACTTCCCAAGGTCACAACTTTTGCATACAATATCTGTTTGGCATGCCCGATAGCTTGTTGGAAAGGTCTAGCCAAGAACCCGAAAAATTGTATAAAATTTGCCAAGATGGAGAACTTTGCTTTGAAGTCTTGATGGTTTTAATAGATTTTCCAAAGTTTTAATAGATAAGTAAAAATGTTGACAAAATATCAAAGTGTTGATGGCTTCATCGGGCATCAACAATTTTTTTTTTAATTTCTTCACTATAAAAGTTTACCCATTTAATCAATGATGGTTTCATCAGGCTTTATCAAAAAAGGCAAATATTTGCTTCGCAATTACTCAATCTGTTTCCCCTATTGTCGAAGATTTCATCAGGCTTCGACAAAAATATTTTCTTTTCGCACTGTGTATACATTTCCCTTTGACCCAATTTGCAGATAATACAAATTCTTCTACTGCGATGAGGAAGATCTATCTATGCTCTACAACCAGTTTGGGAAGGATTTTTACAAACTATGAAGGAATTAAATTCCCTTGAAGAGATTATTTAAATACATGATAAACACATCTTCTCCAACAAGCTAGTTAAAATTTGAGTAATGACTAAATTCTTACCCAAAATGACCAAAAATCAATTATGTGTGCAAATCATTCAATACAAGTATATACACATAATAAATAAATGAATTCTACTCTCCAAAACATGAATTCATCAAATTTTGGGAAGTAATTAAATTCTCATATGTAATTCTTAAAACCCTAATATTCATGCAATATTTTGCATAGAAGAATATATGAGTAATATATAATTTTTCCTCTTGCTTAAAGAAACCAAGTTATTTCAAAAAATTCATAAAATTTTGGTAAATGAGAAAATTCTTACCATGAGTCACAAAATCTCCATTTTTCATGCAAATCTTTGTATGGAGGTATGTAAGAGTAATATATAAATGCATTCTTACCTTCAAACAATACATTAGTACAATAATTCTATAAATTTTAGTAAATGAACATGTTTTTATCAAGAATTACTAACTCCAACATAGCTCCAAATCTTTTCTTTGCATAAAAGTATATAGTTGCATTTCATAAATGTAATTCTTGCTTCTTTAATATAAGTATTACAAACATTCATTCAATTCTGACAAATAAATAAATTCTTACCAAAGTTTTCTAAAATTTGAATACCCACTCAAATCTTTGCATACAAATATATGTGTGTAATTTATAAACAAATTCTTATTTGCCAAAATTAAGTTGTTATAAGAGTTCATTAAATTCGAGTAAACGAATAATTCTTACCCATAATTAATTACTAATTTCTATTGTATATGCAAGCCTACGCATATGACTACATATGGGACTCAACCACACAAAACCAAATACTTACCCATACTAATGAACGAGGTAGAACAAAATGACTAACTTGCATGCATTGTAAGCAAAACAACCAAGCTTCATCATTTGACATTAGTTGAGGCCATAGGTGAAATGGCTCTAAGGCTAGCCAATCATGAGAAAACAATTGTAGGTAAGACCTTTAAGTGCTCTTCACCCTAAATCAAAATAGATTCTAGTTGCATGAACACCACAGTGCTCCTCGCGAGGATCTTCATAGTAGATAGTATATTAAGGAGGCTCCAAGGCCTTAAATTCAACCTTTCAAACAATTTACACAACATTATGGATTCATTAAGATCATTTTAACAACTCACTCAAATGTTTTGTGAATACATATTTTGTTTAGCCTTCATCATGAAAACTTAGGATTTTATTGTTGTAACCATATTTCTAAACCTACTTGGACAACTTACCCTTGAAGAACATGTCCATAACTCCTTTGGCATAGTTGGTGCAAACGCAGTCTTCAAATTTGAGACCCATTGGGATCCCTCTTACAAGGCATCCAAGAAGGCTATTCAAGAGGCCAAGTTACAAATTTGTCCTTTATCCTTCCAACCTTACATTATCAATCAAGGGTCTTGTTACAAGGTTGTCTTCAATGACAACAAGTGGACAATACCCCTAAAGGTCCTTTATCATCCTTTTCCATTTCTAAAAATTTAAGCATACAACCACATAAATCAATTATTTAACTAGTTTCACTACTCAATAGGAAACCACTCTTATTCACACACATTTACATTCATCATTTTCATGTTAATAAATGAAAAATTCACATTTCCAATTAAACACATAGACAATTATCTGAAATTACTTACTACTAGCAACTAATCTGGGAAGGAACCTTTTCCACCCAACTATAGGTTGAGCTACACCTATACCCTTTTGATCGAGCTATATCAAGGGAATGAAATGAAATACATATTTACAACCAAAACACAAAGATATAATGAAACTTGACTACTATTAATAGAGGAAATTGTTGAAACTAGGGAAAATAAATGAAAAATGAAAACAAACTAGCTCAAATGGTGGTAGCTTATCTTTCAGACGAGATGTGACGGTTATGCATCTTTGCCAGAATGAGTTACAATGAAGCCAAAAAGCCTTTTTTAGCATCAGAAGCAATGAGGAGACCCTAAACATCCAAAAACCTAACCCTAGGAGATGAAATTCCAAAAGGCTTGAGGGCCCCATTGGAGCTAATTGGTACATCAAGTTCCCAAGGTCACAACTTTTGCATACAATATATGTTTGGCATGCTCGATAGCCTGTTGGAAAGGTCTAGCCAAGAACTAAACATTTTCATACTAATTAGGCATAGTTTGGGTCCATGCCATGTTCAAAAGACATCATTTGGGGCCTCGAAATTGCCCCAAAAGTTTAGGACCCAAAAATTTGTATAAAATTTGCCAAGATGGAGAACTTTGCTTTGAAGTCTCGATTGTTTTAATAGATTTACCAAAGTTTTAATAGATAAGTAAAAATGCTGACAAATTATCAAAGTGTCAATGGTTTCATCGGGCATCAACAATTTTTTTAATTTCTTCACTATAATAGTTTACCCATTCCCTAATCAATGATGGTTTCATCACGCTTTAGCAAAAAAGGCAAATATTTGCTTTGTAATTACTTGATCCATTTCCCCTATTGTCGAAGATTTCATCACGCTTCGACAAAAATATTTTTTTTCCACTGTGTATACATTTCCCTTTGGCCCAATTGCAGATAATACAAATTCTTCTACCGCTATGAGGCAGATCTATCTATGCTCTACAACCAATTTGGGAAGGATTTTTACAAACTATGAAGGAATTAAATTTCCTTGAAGAGATTATTTAAACATATGATAAACACATCCTCTCCAATGAACTTGTTAAAATTTGAGTAATGACTAAATTCTTACCCAAAATGACCAAAAATCCAATATATGTGCAAATCATTCCATACAAGTATATACACATAATAAATAAATGAATTATTCTCTCCAAAACATGAATTCATCAAATTTTGGGAAGTAATTAAATTCTCATATGTCTTTCTTAAAACCCTAATATTCATGCAATGTTTTGCATAGAAGCATAGATGAGTAATATATAAATTTTCTTCTTGCTTAAAGAAACTAAGTTATTTCAAAAAAATCATAAAATTTTGGTAAATGAGAAAATTCTTACCATGAGTCACCACATCTCCATTTTTCATGCAAATCTTTGCATGGAGGTATGCAATAGTAATATATAAATGAATTCTTACCTTCAAACAATACATTAGTACAATAATTCTATAAATTTTAGTAAATGAGCATGTTTTTATCAAGAATTAGTAACTCCAACATAGCTCCAAATCTTTTCTTTGCATAAAAATATATAGTTGCATTACATAAATGTAATTCTTGCTTCTTTAATATAAGTATTACAAGCATCATTCAGTTCTGACAAATAAATAAATTCTTACCAAAATTTTCTAAAATTTGAATGCCCACTCAAATCTTTGCATACAAATATATGTGTGTAATTTATAAACAAATTCTTATTCCCCAAATTAAGTTGTTATAACAATTCATTAAATTTTAGTAAATGAATAAATTCTTACCCATAATTAATTACTAATTTCTATCGTATATGCAAACCTATTCATATGATTACATATGGGACTCAACCACACAAAACCAAGTACTTACCCATACTAATGAATGAGGTAAAACAAATTGACTAACTTGCATGCATTGTAAGCAAAACAACCAAACGTCATCATTTGACATTAGTTGAGGCCATATAGGTGAAATGGCTCTAAGGCTAGCCAATCATGAGAAAACAATTATAGATAAGACCTTTAAGTGCTCTTAACTCCAAATCAAAATAGATTCTATTTGCATGAACACCACAATTCTCCTCGCGAGGGTATTCATAGTAGATAGTATGTTAAGGAGGCTCCAAGGCCTTTAATTCAACCCTTCAAACAATTTACACAACATTCTGGATTCATTAGAGATCATTTTAACAATTCACTCAAATGTTTTGTGAAGACATATTTTGGTTAGCCTTCATCATGAAAACTTAGGATTTTACTATTGTAACCATATTTCTAAACCTACTTGGACAACTTACCCTTGAAGAACGTGTCCATAACTCCTTTGGCATAGTTGGTGCAAAAGGACCCATTGGAATCCCTCTTACAAGGCATCCAACAAGGCTATTCAAGAGGCCAAGTTACAAATTTGTCCTTTATCCTTCCAACCTTACATTATCAATCAGGGGGCTTGTTACAACCTTGTCTTCAATGACAACAAGTGGACAATACCCATAAAGGTCCTTTATCCTCGTGTTCCATTTGTAAAAATTTAAGCATGCGACCACATAAATCAATTATTTAACTAGTTTCATTACTCAATAGGAAACCACTTTTATTCACACACATTTACATTCATCGTTTTCATGTTAATAAATGAAAAATTCACATTTCCAATTAAACACACAGACAATTATCTGAAATTACTTCTTACTAGCAACCAATATGGGAAGGAACCTTTTCCACCCAACTATAGGTTGAGCTACATCTATACCCTTATGACCATATATATGAAGGGAAGGAAATGAAATACATATTTGCAACCAAAACACGGAGATACAATGAAGCTTGACTACTATTAATAAATGGAATTTGTTGAAACTAGGGAAAAGAAATGCAAAATGAAAACAAACTAGCTCAAATGGTGGTAGCTTATCTTTGAAATGAGATGTGACAGTTATCCATCTTTTCCAGAATGAGTTAAAATGAGGACGAAAAGCCTTTTTTAACATCAGAAGTAGTGAGGAGACCCTAAACATCCAAAAACCTAGCCCTAGGAGATGAAATTCTAAAAGGCTTGAGGGCCCCATTGGAGCTAACTGGTACATCAACTTCCAAAGGTCCCAACTTTTGCATACAATATCTATTTGGCATGCTCGATAGGCAGTTGGAAAGGTCTAGCCAAGAAATACACATTTTCGGACTAATAAGGCATAGTTTGGGTCCATGCCATGTTAAAAAGACATCATTTAGGGCCTTGAAATTGCCCCAAAAGATTGTATGAAATTTGCCAAGATGGATAACTTCTCTTTGAGCCAATGGAGTAGGTGGACAGGTACTAATATCCACCTGGATCAGTACTCCCCCCTTAAGAAAGAGTGGTCTCCATTGCATTGAGTTCCCCCTTAGATGGGGAAACTTTTGTTGAATTTCGCTCCTGATGAGGCACTTCCCTCGGTGATGAAATTGCCTAGCTTTGGCAACCCAATAGAGTTGGATGTGTTGTCAGTGAGTATCCTTTATCTTGGTGTTCATGATTTGATCCATTGTAGCATGTTCAATGCATTCAAAATTGAGCTTTGTGGGGGCCAATTTCTTAGCTTCCTTTGAGGTGTCCAAAAGAGGTGATATTATGGTTGAAGCAGCTCCACATTGAACACTGGGTGTGAGCCAGGGAATGGGAGAATGCTTAATTTAAAAGTATTGTCACCCAATGCCTTTGTGATTGTGCATTACCCATATCAAAGTGGTTTGAGCTTCCTATTGGGGCTTGTGAGGTGCTCTTTCTATAAATGTAACGATACCTCATCACTAACTTGAAACTTATGTGGAACCTTGTGATAGTCATGTCACTGTTTGTACTTGGCATTGGCTTTCTGCAAAATATCATGAACCTATTTTTTGAGGTGTTAGATTTGATCAACAAATTTGGCTCCCCTATCTACCTTGGTCTTAGCATGAAAAGCCTCAATTGGTAAAGATGTAATGGGCATATCTACATCAATTAGGGACAATGGTTAGAACCCCAAAGGAACCTGAAAAGAACTCTGGAAAATAGAGCTATGGAGGGTTCTTTTATATATATCTTGAACATATGGAAGGTTTTCATCCCATGTACATGGATTCTTGGAGTTGGCCATGTGCAAGATATGCATGATCGTCTTGTTAATCACTTAAGTTTGTTCATCTGATTGGGGATAAATGACAATCGATTTGGTCAATTTGATATCCATGAGGCACCATAGGTCAGATCAAAAGGTGTTGAGGAACTTTTTATCCCTATTGGAAATAATGGTTTGAGGTAGCCCTAAATAAACCCATATATGCTCAAAGAAGAGTTTAGTAGTGGCTTTAGCTATGACACTTTTCTTGCATAGTGCTAGAATGACCATCTTAGAGAACCAATCGACCACCACAAACACACAATCAATGCCATGCTTGGTGGATGGAAAACCTGACATGTAATCCATGGAGACTAACTCCTAGGGCTTGTTCAGAGTAGGTAGAGAAGTGTACAACCCCTACTTTTTTATGGTTAGTTTAGTAATGGCAAGAGCGGTGCATGATCTGATATATTGTTGGACATTCTGTCAGATCTTTGCCTAGTAGAAATGTTGTTGAATTATTGTCTTCTCTACACCAAAGTGCCCTACAACCCAATTGTAATGTGCCTCCTAGATCAACTTGGCACGCTTGCTTGAAGGAACACAAAGGTAGCCTAAGTAGCACAACAATGTATCTTGGAGGTGGAAGTCTGGAACTTGCTTGCTTGTCATCAACATCTGGTACATGGCAACAAATTCTAAGTAATTATTATATAATTGTGGCCACCAAGAGGTCTCGTTCCCTCAAGAGTTAAGAATTGTGGTTAGCGCCACAACTTGGGGCCAAATCAAGCAATTTGTGACATGATTGGTGCTACCCTTTTTATATTTGATATTGAAATGGAATTTTTGCGTGTACACATACCATTTTTAATGGTGGTCATTCTGTAACTTCCTTTATTTCTAAATAAAATGTAGAGGCATGTGATCAGTGTGGATGATCTTCTCCTTCCGCATAATATAATGCTTCTGTCACTGAACTGCATGATGGAGTACATTTCATTATCATAGGTGGGGTATCCCCAAACAGTATTAGATAGTGCTTCACTCTGATATGCCACCAAATGACCTTATCGAGTGAGGATCACACCAATAACATAGTTAGAGGCATATGTCTCAATCTCAAATGGTTGTTGCAGGTCTAGCAAGGTGAGGACTGGTGCAGAGAAAAGGTGGCATTTCAGATCATTGAATGCCTTATGTTGTGGCTCAGACCAAAAAAAATGTTTTTCTCCTCCCTTGGTCACTTTACCTAAGGGCCAAGCGATATAAGAGAACCCCAACAAGAACCTTCAGTAGAAGTTAGCAACGCCTAAGAAGCTACAAAGATATGTTTGAGTCATCGGGGTTGGCCAATTCAAAATGACTTGGATATTGGTTGGATCCACATGCACACCTCGCTCATCAGTAATATAACCTAGGTATTAGATATTTGTCATGTCAAAGGAGCATTTTCTCCAAGTTATCATATAGCTTGTGCTGCCGCAAAGTGTGAAGGACATGTTGGATATGTTGTATGTGTTATGTCCAACTCTTGTTGAAGATGAGGATATCATCCACATCTACAACCACAAATAATTAGTGAAAGGTCGCAATATATCATCCATTAGCCTCATGAAAGTGGCTAGGGCATTTGTCAAACTAAAGGGCATGACCAACCATGCAAAAATACCCTCCTTGGACTTGAAAGCAATCTTCCATACATCATCTAGATTTGTCGGGACTTGGTAGTATCCATAATTCAAATCAATCTTATTGAAGCACTTGGCCCCCTTGAGTTGGTCAAGAAGGTTGTCAATCTAAGGAATTGGGTATCAATTCCTTGCCATGATTTTGTTCAGCGCCTGGTAATCAATGCAGAATTTCCAGGTGTCATATTTTTTCTACACCAGTATAATTGGGTTTCCATAGTGTGAGGAAAATTTCCTGATCTGGGAGATGACCTTACTGCATTACATAACAGAGATCAAAGAAATGATAGTAAATGGAGCTAACTCAGGTATCCTATATAGTTGTATGCCCAAAATAATAATAAAATTGCGAGGTCAATGACACTTCCACAAGTATGGTTGGCATAAAAGAACAACACAAACTTCAAGGGGAGTAATATCACGTAATACATCATCCTTGAAGGGTTGATGCCATAGGGTGGGTGACACTATTGGTTGACGCAGAGATATTGCCCTTGGCGGGGCCACCCGATGGTGTATAGCTACAGGTGTGGTGTTGTCAGTAGGTACAACTGCTTTTCGACCTCTACTAAGATGAGGTTCTTTTAACTTTTGTTATCAATAATGAAATGTAATGGATCACCCTTCACCCACATCTGTGAGCGAAAGAGGTGTTCATGTTCCTCCGGGTCTTCAAGCTCACTTTACTAGAACTTGCTAGTGGCAATAGTGGCATTGGTGATATGCTTCCCCTTGTTTAGGTTTGATTCATAGTTAGAATCTACACTTGACTAGGAGGCTTTCATCTCAACCATTAATGACTACCTTGCACGACATTGATTGGTGTTATGAGAGGGGCTCTTCTGGAACTCACACCAATTTCCCATGTCTTTCTTCATCTTGCCATTGCCATTCTTTGTCTGTGGCCTGGATGCTTTTTCCTAGGGTGGTTCACCCTAGCTCTATCCTTTGTTCTATGATTTTGGGATGCCCTATAACCACCCTCTTCCCATATCTACCCAAGTAACCAGCTTGTGGGAGCAGCCAACCGAGGTAGACATGTGACGAGAGGGTACTATGATAGGATTCAACCTCCTAGGTGACCTTAAGGAAGTGGAATCGAGGAAAAACATCAAACATACCTTCTACATCAACAACAAGACTCCCAGGAGCCATCCCAACCATTCAGGTATCATGCCCCTGGATCCCACTGAGTTTTTAAGTTATTAAACCTCTGGATGCTCCCATGCTATGGGCATGTCAACATCTAAAGAGCTCTGGATGCTCCGACAAGCCTGCATGCGTGCGTCCAGGGACTATTTCCAGCAAACCTATGCCAGAGTCTGCAGGATTTACGGCAATTTTAAAGCCCATAATTCTGACCACTACCCAGAACTTGTTGTAACTTCCAAAATCCATTAAACACATGATGACAATACTAATAAACCATAAACTAACTCTAGGACTAGGCCTGACCATCCCCAATCGGGACTGACATTCTATCAAACACTTGACATCAATGCAATCTACAAGTGTTAACAATAGATTTAAGCATAAGGGTCTCATACTTATCTGAGAATCGCTAAGAAGAATTGTTCCCTTATATCATTAGTTGCATTATCATCTATTAGGTCATAGATACATTGTTCATTCATTTAAAAATCAAAATATGAGGAAAGCCATACATCACCATTGTCATAATACATGCTTATAACCAACTTAATAACAATAGAAATACCAAGGATACATCAGCCATAAAATCCACATATAAACCAATACATTTATAAATAATATATCAAGGAGAGAACCTCTTATTAATGAATGCCAAATCCAACTTGGGATGGGACTACCACGTTCCACCGTACCATAGAATAGTTGAGCCAATTCTCTCCTCATCCATTCACCCTCGTGCCATATTCCAAGCATGAAGTGGGACTCATAACCAAAAAAGCATCGTGAGGAATTTTAGTGCCTTCTATTCTCTTAAGCTTTACCATAATCCACAATCTAATCCAGGGATCACTAAGCCCTACACCGAGACCCACTCTCTAGACTTTACCGTACATCCCATCTCAAGACTACTAGGCCCAATGAAGAGAAATCTACCTATTGGCTTTACCATATATCCCGCCATTCACCGACAAGGATTCTTAGGCCCACCAAGGCACATAATCCTAGATTTACTGCAACCCACAGTCTGGTTCAAGGTTTACTCGGCCAGTGGCTTTACCATGATCCATGGTCCGTTCAGGGACCACTAGTCCATGTGTTTGTCATTTTAGAGATCCACCTCACTTAGCTTCAAATCCATTTGGCAATCCAACTCAACCAAAATATGAGAACCCATCTCATCAAGGCTATTTGGAAATGGCAAGGCTGGGCTGAAAACATTGTCATGCCTAGAAAAACCCATGGCATGACAGAAAAGAACAACATGCAATACTATGCATGCCAAATCTAGCAAGGAAATCACACATGCAAATCAATACCTGCAAAGAATCTTGTTGTAGCTACTTGATCCTGCTCTTCTTTGCTTGCTCCTTCCTTCTTTTACCTTTCTTGCTCCAAAGCCAAAGTGCTCCAAGAAAACTCTGTGTCCAAGAGAGAGTGTGTGTGTGAGAGAGAGAGAATAATGAGAGAGCTCCAAAACTAAATTGACCAAGCTTGCCCATTGATCCTCATAAGCCTTTTTATCAATGAGGCCTCTATTTTCTTCATTTTCCATTATTTTCCTTCAATTTCCTCCTCACATGAAACCTGTGACCTTTCACATTCCTTTTCTCTTAATTTCCATTATTTTCATAAATAAATGTGCCAAACATGCCATTTTGCCTTCCCAAAGCCTTAGCCATTGTCTTTGCCAATTTCCTTTAGCCATAATAACCGAAATGAACACCCATTAAGATGTTTTTCCCACCATTCAAGTTGGAATACATGTCCTTTAACTGTGGTCTTATTTTACCTTTATCAACTTTTATTGCATGGAATTTTCACGAGGGTTGTTACAGAACCCTCCCCCTTAGGGAACACAGTCCTCTATGTTAAACCACACCAAGACCTCAACAAAACCGTTGAAAACCAAACATACTACCCATGGAGCTTTATAACTTAGCTCATTGTAGTATTTATAATAAAAGACCTGCTCAAAAGCAAAACATCATGACAACATTACCAGATAACAACCATACCACTTATTGGAGCTTTATAACATAGGTCATATATTATTTACAATAACCACATATATACATATGCACATTTTCTAAACGAGCAAATAAAAGGATAGGATGCCTGCATTCGCAACAAGGGAATCCACAGGCTCACACCTCCACCCTCAAAGTAATACCATGATTCACCTCCTTCCCAGGAAGTCCAGAATCCACAGCCATAATAAAACTGCATCCAATATCCAGTGCTATAACCCTGTACCACTTTTCCTCTCAGTGAACAATTATTGACTCATTGTTCTAGGGCGCACTCCCAATGTGCATCTGATTCCACATGGCAAAGCTAATGACCAAATTAAATATATCCCCGCCCTTCCCTTCTCTACTACACAATCCCTCAGGAAATCCAGTCACCCCCTTTCGTGCAGTCACTCACCTTCCAAGTTCCCTGACATACGCTATCCCGGGAAATCCATCCCTTGGCAAGGCTTTCTCACATCAGAAGGTCAACAACCAAGGCATATACCTGTCTCAAAACCATTATACTAGTCATAGCATTCTAATGGAAATCAATGGACACTATTGGGTACCAGTTTCCCATAATGGTCGTGCTTCTAAAGTGCTTTACCAACATACTATTGTGTGTTCCAATTCCTTTTTTTGTTGCTGCTAATGCTTGCCGTTAGTTTTGACCACCCAACCGGGATTTCATGCTTTCCTGTACCAAGCACATAATTTCCATTAGATTTAAAATAAATTGAATAACCTCAAATTATACCTCATTGGTGACCTGTCAATATGTTGAAAATAACAACAAGAAATGTTAAATATAGAAGTGCTAAAAATAGCATTTTGGGATACATTCCAATTTTAGTTAGTCCCTGAACTAAAATTGAGAATTAAAATTCGAATTTGATCTTAGGAGCTATTTGTAAAATAATTAATTAATTCATCTTGAGTTAATTAGTTGGAGAAAATCAAACATGAAGTCTATGTGAAGACATGCAACAGTTTCCCTTTGATTGAGGAAGTTACCCCTTGATTAAAGTGATTAGGATGAGTTGTACTTTGAGTTGTAATTAGTTAGCTCAGTTAACTGAGTTAAGTCGAGTTAATTAGTTCCAACAGTTTGTTGAACTAATTATGAGTTCAGTTAGTTAATGCATGCATGCATGTAACTACTGCACTTCAGATAACTGAATATTCTGTCATAAATAACTCATGCATGCCAGTTCAGTCAGAGACCCAGTTGAGATCAGATGATGGGACAGTGTACTATCAGTTGCAGGAATATTCCATTTAGGATATCTCTTACATGCAGAAGGAATTCATTCCTTGAGGATTGCACAGTTATTTCTGAGTTTTGATGAGTGTGTGATGTGGGAATTCACACAGGTGGCAGCATTGGACCCCAGGAGAAACTGCGCAAGGAAATAGGAGGCTTGGAGGATTGGAGGAAGGTATATGTTGTGTCTATTCAGTCTATGAGCAACAATTGAGGGATTGTACTGAGAGCTGGATAGCTTGTGAGCTAAATCTTTGTGTAATCCAGACATATTTCCACTTGTATGATAATATAGAGATCAGGGTTTTTAGCTGAGGCTTTCCCTAGAGTCTTCTTCTGTGTTCTTGTGTGATTGATTTCTCATTCTCTGTTACATGTGTTCTATTTGATCTTGCTCAAAATCGATTAAGCTTCCGCAAGTTTGTTTGTAGAAGTAGATCAAGTATTTTGCTTTAGTATATTGCATTATCAGGTGATCTATAGTGGGAATTTCTACATGGTATCAGAATAAAGGTGATCAAAGTGAAGAACAATATACAAAGAAGTTTGAAGTTCGAAGTTTGAAGTTCCTGATTATAGAATTTGAATTCTTATCACATCTCAAATTTCACCAATGGCACTCAACAGTTTGATACTTGAGTATGCCCTTGATGGCAGCTCGGATTATATAGCATGGAAGGATCACATGGAAGCGGTATTAGAGGACAACGGTTTGAAGGACTTCATTGATTAAGAAGTCCCCAAGCCAGCAGCTGCTAATGCCCAAGAATTGGCGGAATGGAAGAAATGTGTGGCTAGAACAAGGAGAGTCCTTCTAGAGGGAGTTCGAGACCACACAGTCTTGAGTCTTCATGGGAAGGAGACATTATTTTCAAAGTGGAAAGCATTGAAAGATCTATATCAAAACAACAACAATCAGAGGAAGTTGGCACTGGAAGATAAGCTTCGAAAAATCAAGTGCGAAAAGGGCGACACGATCTCTACATATCTGAATAAGCTCACCATCTGCAAGGATGAGATTGGAAGTGTAGGGATCACAACAGCCGATGAGTCTTTCTCTCCTCGATCCTCCTAAGAGCTGACATAGCTACCAAGACTTGGTAAATGGAAGAGAGAAACTGCCAGATTGGGAACGACTTTGGTCAGATTTGATGCAAGAGGAGATAAGAAGAAGCACCAGAGATGGATCTTCATCAAAGCAACATGATGAAGAAAATCTAGCCTTAGCGAGTAAGGCGAGGAAAGGGAAGGGAAGGCGTCCCATTCCAAATCCAGTTCTTCCCATGGTGGGAAGAAGATTGACAAATCGAAACTGAGATGCTTTCATTGTCATGAGGTGGGCCAATATGCTACGAATTGTCCATAGAAGAAATCCAAGAAAGGATCCTCGAAGGGATCAGATGGTGAGGCCCTGGCCTCACAGTTCGAATTGGATTTCTCCCTCATCACATGCATGGTTTCATCGATGGTGGGATGTGTTTGGTACCTGGATAGTGGAGCTTCATTCCACATGACCAATGATAAGAATCTTTTTAGTACCTTGGAGGAGAAGGATCTCCAGATGCGGGTCTTGATGGGCGATGATGGAAAGTACCGTGTTTTAGGTGAAGGTATGATTGTGTTTCAGAGGGAGCACGAATCTCCTCTCACCTTGACCGATGTAAAGTATGTACCGAGTCTGAAGAAGAATCTTGTGTCCGTCGCTATGCTGGAAGACAAAGGCTATGATGTAGTCTTTAGTAAAGGAAAATTATTACTGAGGCATATCGGCACTGGATAGACCAAGAGGATTGGGATTCGAGTTAAGAATCTCTACAAGTTGGAGGCAGACGACTGTGCTGCATTGAGTTCCAAAGCAGAATTTGTGCAGAGCCAAGATGTTGGCGAGCTATGGCACAGAAGATTAGGCCACTTGCACCATCGGGCCTTCAAGATCATGCAATAGATTTCTATTGGACTTCCCAAGGGAAAACTGGAGCAGACAGATACATGCAAAGGTTGTACCTTGGGTAAGTATGTGAAATCTTCCTTTCAGGATCGAGACAGTAGAGCTGGAGAAATCCTGGAGTGAGTTCATACAGATGTGTGCAGACCATTCTCGACAGCCTCCACCGCTAAACAAAGGTACTATGTTATTTTTATTGATGATTTTTCTCATAGATGTTGGATCTACTTTATGTAGAAAAAGGATTAGACCTTCTCAAGGTTTTGTGAGTTTAAAGCCTTGGCAGAGAAAGAATCTAGAAAGAAAATAAGGGCCTTGCATAGCGACAATGGTGGAGAGTATGTCTCCCAACAGTTTAAGGACTTCGGCACAGCAGAAGGAATTAAACGGGAGTTGACGACACCCCATAACCCATAGCAGAATGGGGTGGACGAAAGGAAGAACAGATCGATTGTGAGAGAAACTCGAGCGATGTTGCATGAATAAAGCCTACCACCTCATTTGTGGGCTGGGGCATGCAATACAACAATATACTTGCATAACAGAAGCCCACATCGTATACTGGGAATAAAGACACCTATGAAGGCCTTTTCCGGGAAGAGACTAGATGCCAGTCACTTCAGAATCTTTGGATCATCGGTTTATTGCCATGTGACCAAAGATGCCCAGAAGAAGCTAGATCCAACAACTGAGTTGGGTATACTTGTGGGGTACACTGATACACCCCACAATTATCGGGTGTTCTTACCTACCAGTCAGAGAACAGTGGTACGCAGAGATCTGAAGTTCGACGAGCAGAAAGCCATGCGAGTATCACTTGAGAGGAAGCTCAAGTTGCATGGAGAGGAGGAACTTTCAATTCCTAAGGAGTAGGAGCCTCAAATTGATGCGGAGCAGCCACATGCAGAGGATTCGGGAGTGGAGACATCCACTCATGTAGAGTCTTCCAGAGATGGGTAGAAATGCTCAAGGGAAGTTGATAGGTTGATGCTGGATGCGTGAGAGAATGTGGGACAACCATCTTCTCAGCGCAGATAGAGGAGGTCACCTGAGCGATACACTAGTTACATGGCCTTGGTTGGGGAGTGTGTAGAGACTGAACCTTCTTCATTCGAGGAAGCAGTGCAGCAACTAGTCTGGGTTGATGCTATAGTGGAGGAGTATGACTCCTCGTTCGGAACTATGTTTGGGATGTTGTCCCAAGACCTCAGGACAAGTCAGTGGTGAGTTCCCGATGGCTTTACAAGGTAAAGCAGGTAGCTAATGGCAGTGTTGAGAAACATAAGGAAAGGTTTGTTGCCCGTGGTTTCTCACAGGTCGAGGGGATCGACTACGATGAGAATTTTGCTCATGTAGCAAGGTACTCATATATTAGATCGATGTTGGCACTATCAGCTCAGATGGGTTGGAAGATCCATCAGATGGATGTGAAGACTACGTTCCTCAATGGGAAGATTGAGGAAGAGGTGTACATTGAGCAACCAGAAGCTTTTGAGACCTTCGATCGTGAGTCTCATGTGTGTCGACTCAAGAGGGCTTTGTATGGGCTGAAGCAAGCACCTCGTGCTTGGTACACCAGGATCGACAACTATTTCACCGGGTTGGGCTTCACCAAGAGTGAAGCATATGCGAACCTTTACCACATCATGGTAGAAGGTATGCCATTGATCATTGTTCTTTATGTTGATGATTTGATTTTGACAGGTGATAATCAGTTGATCAAGTGTTGCAAGGAGGACCTTGCAAGAGAGTTCGAGATGAAAGACATGGGTCTTATGCACTACTTTCTAGCCATGGAAGTGCGGCAGAAGGAAGGGGAAGTGTTTGTGTCTCAAGGCAAGTATACCAATGAGATACTCAGGCGATTCCACTTGGAGAAGTGCAAGCCCATGTAGACTCCTCTAACTGGTAACTGGAGGAAGGAGGATGCTACTTCAGGTGAGCTAGTAGCTGCTACTGTTTATTGGCAGCTTGTGGATTCATTGATGTATCTAGTGAACACATGACCTGATTTGTGCTTTGCGGTGAACCAGCTGAGTCAAGCTATGGTTCAGCCTACCAAGTTGTTTTGGAAGGCAATGAAGCATGTGTTGAGATACCTCAGAGGCACATCTCAATATGGATTGTGGTACAGACGGACAGAGGGAGTGAAGCTTCAGGGCTTCATAGATGCAGATTAGGCAGGGAGTCCATTAAACTGGAAGAGAACTTCTGGAGGAATCTTCAACCTTGGTTCAGCTGCAGTTTCCTGGTACAGCAGGAAACAGAGGTCAATTGCACTTAGCTCAGCAGAGCCTAAATACATGGCTACCAATTAGGCAGCATGCGAGGCCATTTGGATGCAGAAGATTCTAGTGGGATTGTTTGTTCATAAGATGGATCTAACTGTGATCTATTGCGATAATCAAAGTTGTATCAAACTCTTTGAGAGTCTAGTATTTCATGACAGGTCCAAGCACATAGATATCTGGTATTATCATCTTCGAAACTGTGTGGTGAAGAGGATCATGTTGTTGCTGTATGTTTCGACCGAGGAGTAAGATGTAGATATTTTGACTAAGGCATTGTCAAAATGCAAATTCGAGTTCCACAAAGACAGGATTGGGATGACTGATAATCCCTTTCTTGTTGAGAGGGAGTGTTGAAAATAGCAACAAGAAATGCTAAATATAGAAGTGTTAAAAATAGCATTGCTATAAATATCATTTCGGGATACATTCCAATTTTAGTTAGTCCTTGAACTAAAATTGAGAATTAAAAATCGAATTTGATCTTAGCAGCGATTTGTAAAATAATTAATTAATTCATCTTGAGTTAATTAGTTGGAGAAAATCAAACATGAAGTCTAAGTGAAGACATGCAACATTTTTTTCTTTCATTGAGGAAGTTATCCCTTGATTAAAGTGATTAGGATGAGTTGTACTTTTAGTTGTAATTAGTTAGCTCAGTTAACTGAGTTAAGTCCAGTTAGATTAGTTCCAACAGTTTGTTGAACTGATTGTGAGTTCAGTTAGTTAACGCATGCATGCATGTAACTACTGCACTTCAGATAACTGAATATTCTCTCATAAATAACTCATGCATGTCAGTTTAGTCAGAGACCCAGTTGAGATCAGATGATGGGACAATGTGTTGTCAGTTGCAGGAATATTCCATTGAGGAAATCTCTTACATGCAGAAGGAATTCATTCCTTGAGGATTGCACAATTATTTCTGAGTTTTGATGAGTGTGTTATGTGGGAATTCACACAGGTGGCAGTATTGGACCCTAGGAGAAATTGCACAAGGAAATAGGAGGCTTGGAGGATTGGAGGAAGGCATATGTTGTGTCTATTCAGTCTATGAGCAACAATTGAGGGATTGTACTGAGAGCTGGATAGCTTGTGAGCTAAAGCTTTGTATAATCTAGGCATATTTCCACTTGTATGATAATACAGAGATCGAGGTTTTTAGCTGAGGCTTTCCCCAGAGTATTCTTCTGTGTTCATGTGTGATTGATTTCTCATTCTCTGTTATAAGTGTTCTATTTGATCTTACTCAAAATCGATTAAGCTTCCGCAAGTTTGTTTATAGAGGTAAATCAAGTATTTTACTTTAGTATATTACATTATCAGGTGATCTACAGTGGGAATTTCTACAAGGTACACTTGCAATTATATTCACTTCCTGTCACAACAAGTCAAACTATAATCTTTGACCAAATCATCATGTATAAACATATCACATCAGTTTAGCTCAAAACATGACCATCATAGATCGAAATCATAAATCACATGCAACCATCATAAACCAGAATCATTGATCACATGTAATCATCATAGACTAGAATCATAAATCACATGCATTATAAAACTAAAATAAAATATTGATACTTATATTTTAATCAATCCTTAGCTTCTACCTTTGTCCTTATTCCATACGCACTCCGGATTGGTTGCCACACCTGACAAACACCAGTGCCTTCTTCTCAACCATGTACACATACACAGTGTGCATCACACACATACAACCATATATGACACACAACACCATGCAATACATGCACCTACACTTGACATACAACACATAAACCTACGCCCTACGTACAACACAATACATATATGTACACAGAGTACAACACAATGAATACACATGTCATGATACCATGACTACACAATGCACATACATAGTACCGCATGCCCACAACACAACATGTACAACATCAACACAATACCACATGTACACAGTACCAAATGCACAATGTGTAGTCGACACCACATGTACATAGTGCCACATGCACGACATGTACACAACACCACCTACACACAATTCCACTTGTACAACATGCACACAACATCACATGTACATAACACTGCATATACAACATATACATAGCATCATAGGTACACAACACTGCATATCCAGCATGAACATAAAACAATCATGATCCTTGATGGCCCTGTCAGACATGACATACATATATAGACATTAGCATAATCACGATCACAACATAATTGCCAGATATCATATGGTCAAGGCTAAGAGAACTTCCTTTATCTGTGCAACGCATGTATAACATCGAGAGCAACAATTCCCAACATAGCTAAGGCATCTGACGCCTCAAATTTATTTACTTCACCTTTCTTGATTATTTTTCTCATGATTGCCCTGCCATCGTCCATTTACACCAATGGAACCAACCAATCCAACTAGATATTATATGATTGCCTTCAACTGCTATTATGCATACATTTAACTTCATCCAAGCCTTACATTACCTATTTGGTTTCATTCAACTCTCCATTGGCTCCATTAACTTTCCTATTTTCCAACCAATTCCCCAGACCCCAAACATAAAAGGCAAGACAAGATACAAACAAGAAGAAAACCATGGCAAACCAACAACAATACGACACCAGAACTAAAGTGGCATGGCCATACACAAGACGCAAACAAAACTGCAATCAACCACAACAAATCAACAAAAGACCAAAAGCACAAGATTAACAACATACACCATGACTCAATCCCCATGGTTCCTAGTGCTTCAAAGGGAAAGTGATATGAACTTAAACAGGAACACAACAACTTACAAATATAATCATAAATACAGAGATGCAGCAGAAAAACACTTCATTTCATTAATAGAAAAATATTGAACTATGCTTACAAACAAAATGGAAATAAGATAGCTTGAGCGATGGTAGCTTATCTCTGAGAAGAGATATGGCGGATACATGCCTCTGAACTGTGTTACAATGAGGCTCAAAGGCCTATTTATTATTGATAAACAATGGAAAACCCTAAACATCCTAAAACCTAACCGTAGGAGATGAAGCGCCAAAACTGTGGGCCCCGTTTGGGTAAATTGGTACATCAACTTCCTGGGTTCGTAACTTTGGCATACGATCTTTGTTTGGCTATCATAATACCCTGTTTCAAGGATCTTAAAGAGCAAGCCGAAAACAAATTAACATGTTAATTTGGGACGTTTTTCAGTCTCTTCGTTTTCCCTAAAAACATCGTTTAGGGCCTCAAAATGGCTCTGGAAGTTCAAGACCCACCAAAAAAAAAAAATTAGTAAACTATGCTACAATTAAGGAAACCGAAAAAACTGAAAGAGACAGTGTTGGGGATCCAAGTGGAATAGGAGGGCAGCCAACAATATCCACTTGGATCATTCCTCCCCCTTCGGAAGCAATGGTCCCCATTGCATTAAGTGCCTCATTGAGATGGGGAAACTTCTGCTAAACTTGGTCCTTGGTGAAGGAGTTGGCCAACTTTGACAACCCGATATAGTTGGATATTCTGATGGCAAGTGTTCTTTCTCCATGTTTCCATATCCGATTAGTGGTGGTTTGTTCCATGCAGTTTGGGTTTAGCTCTATTGGAGTGAGTTGTTATGCAACGTCGGATGTGTCCAACAATGGTGGAAAGTATGGCAGAAGGCGATCTACATTGAACACTGGGTGCAGACCAAGGAACGGTGGAATGCTAGGGTCGAAGACATTGTCCCCTACAGCCTTGGTGATGGTGTATGGCCCATATCGGAGCGGACGATGCTTCCGGTGGGGTCCAGCGAGGTGCTCCTTCTGCAAATGTATCCAAACTTTGTCGCCCACCTAGAACTTTTGTGACACTCAATGTTGATCATGGCAATGCTTGTACTTAGCATTGACTTTGTCCAATATATCATGGACCTGCAGGTGGATGTATTGAATGCACTCAATGAAGTTGTTAACCTTGTCAGCTTCAGACTGGACATGAGCCAAATCTTCCTGAGTAGCTGACAATGGTATGGCCACATTAATGGGACATAATGGCTGAAATCCCAACCCTACCTGAAAAGGGTTGTGGCCCATTGAGCCGTGCAAAGATATCTTGTAGTTGTGCTGGACATAGGGGAGTCCTTCATCCCATGTGCATGGAAGCTTTGAGTGTCTAGCATGTACTGCCAAATTCTGGATCCCTATTATAAAGATGTGGCCACCCCCAATGTCTTGTGCCCACAGGAGTTGAACATAGTGATCAATGCCATGACTAGTGGTCGGCTGAGGCAATCAACGACATTATTGGTGCTTCCCTTCTTATAGTTAATGTTCAAATGGAATTGTTGCAGGTAGGTGGACCATTTCTAATGGCGATCGTTATGCAAATTCCCTTGTGTCTATATAAACTGTAGAGGTTGGTGGTCTGTGTGGATGACCATTTCCTTCCCCAGAATGTAATGCTTCCATTGACGACAAGCCTGCATAATGGAATACATTTCTTTGTTGTGAGTGGGGTACTTTTGGACTATGTCTAAATGTGTCTCGTTGTGGTAACCCATTGGATGCCCATGCTGAGTGAGAACCACACAGATAGCATAGTCGGAGGCATCTCTCTCAATCTCAAATGGTTGTTGCAAGTCTGGTAATGTGAGCATTGGTGTAGAATAGAGGTGATTCTTCAACTCGGAGAATGCTTGTTGTTGGGTTTCAGACCGAAAAAACTTTTCTTTTGCTCCACCCTTGGTGACTTGTCTTAAAGGCCAAGTGATATGAGAGAACCCCAACATGAACCTATGGTAGAAGTTGGCAAGACCCAAAAAGTTGTGGAGCTCTATTAGAGTGGATGGGGCTGGCCAATCCTGAATAACTTGTATCTTGGATGGGTCCACATGTACACCCTACTCATCAATTATTGTACCCCAGATATTGAACCTGGGTTAGGCCAAAGGTGCATTTCTCCAAGTTAGCACACATCTTGTGTTGCCGTAGGGTTTGAAGGACCTATCGAATATGGTGGAGGTGCTCGTCCCAACTTTGGTTGAAGATCAAGATGTCATCTAAATACACCACCACGAATGCATTGGTGAAGGGCCACAAGATGTCATCCATTAGTCTCATAAAGGTTGCAGGGGTGTTCGTTAATCTGAACGACATGACCAACCATTCTAAAAGGCCCTCCTTGGATTTGAAGGCATTCTTCCACACATCAGAGGGTTCGATAGGCACCTGGTGATAATGCGACTTCAAGTCAATCCTGCTGAAATATTTGGCCCCATTGAGTTGGTCAAGAAGGTCATCAATCCGCGGGATTAGGTACCTATTCCGGACAGTGATCTTGTTCAACGCCCGGTAGTCAATATAAAACCTCCAAGTCCAATCTTTCTTCTGTACCAATAAAATCGGTCTCCCATAGGGTGATGAGCTTGGCCTGATGTGCCCTTCACGCAATAGTTACTTAATCTGCCTCCTGATCGCATCATTCTGTAGAACAGAGCGCTAATAAATTGGCCCATAGGGCAGCGACGCGCCCGGGGTCAGATCGATGGAGTGCTTGACTTGATAGTGCAGAGCTACCCCTGTAGGTGAGGCGAAAATATCCCTGTACTCCTCCACAACCTTGTCCATCTATTGTTGCTGTGCAAAGGAGCCCTGCCTGAAAGTCGTGGCCACAACCTTCTTCTTGCCCTAAGGGTGAATCATAAGGAAAAAAATAATAATGTTCTATGAAATTATCTTATTGCATTGCTTTGCAGCGATCAAAGAGATGGCGGTAGGCGAGGCTACCTCCAGTATCTTCTACTACTTGCTGGCCAAGGTAATAATCACAGAGCGAGGTTTAGACTCATATACAACATGTTGCTTCCACAAGTATGGTTGTCTTAACAATACATCACAAACTTCAAGAGGAGAAACATCACACAATACCTCATCTGTGAAGGGCTTGATGTTGTAGGGGAGGTGACACTACTGGCTGACGCGAAGATCTCGTCCTTGGTGAAGCCACACGATGGTATACGACTGTGGATGTGTGTATTCTTTAGGCCCAACCATTTCATGACCTCTACTGAAATGAAGTTCTTTTGGCACATGCTATCGACAATGAACTACAGCGGACAACCCTTCACCCACATCTGTGAGTGGAAGAGGCATTCCCCCTCCTCTGGATCTTCAGGCTCAATCTTTTGGATCTTGGTGGTGGTCACGGTGGCACTGGGCTTCGCATCAATGATCTGCTTCCCTTTGCCAGTTCCCTTATCGAGTTTTGATTCAGACTCGGAACATGCATCTGATTGAGAAGCCTTCAGCTCGACCACCAGTGACTGCTTGGCCCGACACTCACTTTTATTGTGAGTGGAGATCTTATGGAACTCACACCATTTTCCCGTGTCCTTCTTTGTCTTCGTGGTGTTGTTCTTTGCTTGCGGCTTCGATGGGATATCCTGGGTAGCCTTGCCTTGGCTTGGTCCTTTGTTATGTGGTTTGGGGGTGCCTTTTCCTTGCTTTGGATTCGTAGATCCAAAGTCCCTCTCCTTCTGTTTAAATTTCTACTCAATCTTGATAGTGTACCAGTATGACATGCCGAGTGAGGAAATTTCTAGGAACTCCATTTCATCCTTGATGTACCTGTGTAGATAGTCACGGTACTTGAGCACCAAATGCCACACAATATCGTTGATACGCTGCTTTGTGCGAAGAGTATGGAAAACATTTTTAATATTGATCCCTTCCTTGTCGTAGCGTGGTCCATCTTATGTATTTATCTTCATATCTCTCGACAACGTAATATTGTTCCTTGATGATGTCTTAGAAAGAATCCCAATTAGGTGCGGCTGAAAACAACGAGGTTCACTCTCGTCCTTTTGTTCACAGTAGGTTTCCCACTAGTCCTTGACATGTGGGGCGACTGAAAACAACGAGGGTTTACTCTCGTGCTTTTGTTCATAGTAGGTTTCCCACTAGTTCTTGACGTGTGGGGCAGCTTTGAGACGTGCAAAATTAATCTTTTCCCAATTGGAAAAGTCATGAACTAAAAAATATCCTTCACACAGATTTAACCATTTATCTACAATGTCTTCATCTATCAAGCCTTCAAATATGGGAATATCAAAGTTAACTTGTACCTTAAAAGGAGTGGCACCTCTAGAGTGCCTGTTGGATGAAGATGCATCTCTTGTGGGTAGCAGTCGAAGGATCTCGACAATGTTATCCATCATTGTCCCCCTTTGTCACTCGAGGGCTTACTCAAACAACATTTTGAAAGGATCTCCTATCCCCTCGTCTTTCTTTTCTTCCACCACGGGAGGTCTTCTGGTTTTGCGAGGCTAATCTTGCAATGGTTCAACCAGATCGAGCACTAAATCCTTATAAATTGACCTCGTTGGGGACATGTAAAGAAAAACAGAGAAAGAGTAGACCTCTCTAATACCACTGATCGAAACTTAAACATGAACACAACAACTTAAAGATATAATCATAAATACAGAGATGCAGCAAAAGAACACTTCATTTCATTAATAGAAAAATATTGAACTATGCTTACATATAGAATGGAAATAAGATAGCTCGGGCGATTGTAGCTTATCTTTGAGAAGAGATGTGGCAGCTACATGCCTCTGAACTATGTTACAGTGAGGCTCAAAGGCCTATTTATTATTGAGAAATAATGGAAAACACTAAACACCCGGAAACGTAGCCCTAGGAGATGAAGCACCAAAACTGTGTAAATTGGTACATCCACTTCTTAGGGTTGTAAATTTGGCATACGATCTCCATTTACCCTATTTTGAAGATCTTAAAGAGAAGGCCAAAGCCAAATGAACAAGATAGTTTGAGACATTTTTGGTTTCTCTGATTCCATAAAAACGTCGTTTAGGGCCTCAAAACAGCTTAGGATGTTCAGAACCTGAAAAACTGCCAAAAATAGTAAATGGTGCTACAATTAAGGGAACCAAAAAAACTGAAAGAGATGGTGTTGGGGGTCCAAGTGGAATAGGCAGGTGGCCACCAATATCCACCTGGATCATTCCTCCCCCCTTAGGAAGCAATGGTTCCCATTGCGTTGAGTGCCTCCATGAGATGGGGAAACTTCTGCCGAACTTGGTCCCTAGTGAGCAACCTGCTTTGGTGAAGGATTTGGCCAACTTTGAACACCCGATATAGTTGGATTATCTGTTGGTGAGTGTTATTGATTTGTGTGTCCATGATCCGATCAGTGGTGGCCTGTTCCATGCATTCTGGGTTTAGCTGTGTTGGTGTGAGTTGTTCTGCAACATCGAATGTGTCCAACAATTGTGGAAAGTATGGTCGAAGACGGTCTACATTGAACACTGGGTGAAGACCAAGGAATGGTGGAATGCTAAGCTCGAAGGCATTGTCCCCCACAACCTTGGTGATGGTGTATGGCCCATATCGGAGTGGGCGAAGCTTGTGGTGGGGTCCAACGAGGTGCTCCTTTTGCAAATGTAGCTAAACTTTGTCGCCCACCTAGAACATGTGCAACACCCGTTGTTGATCATGGTGCTGCTTGTACTTAGCAATAGATCTATCCAATATATCATGGACCTGCTGGAGTATGTATTGAAATGCGATCAATGAAGTTGTTAGCCCTGTCGGCCTCAGACTGGACATGAGCCAAATCTGTTTGAGTAGCTGCAAATGGTATGGCCACATCGATGGGACATAATGGATAAAGTCCCAGCCCTACATGAAAGGGGTTGTGGCCCTTTGAGTTTGGGAGAGCACTGTTGTAGCTATGATGGACATAGGGGAGGCTTTCATCCCATGTGCGTTGATGCTTCGAGCTATACATGAATAGAATGTGTATGATCATCCTATTGACAACTTGATCTAGGTGGATATTGGTGGCCACCCGCCAATTCCACTTGGACCCCCAACATTGTTTCTTTCAGTTTTTCAGTTTCCTTAATTGTAACATAGTTTACTATTTATAAGAAATATTTCGACGTAAATCACATGTAGAAAATATCTGTCGACGTGTTTTGAATCAACTAGTGTGGTTCATCGTCAGGACAAGTTGAAGAAATAGATCCAACTTAGCATGTTAAATAGTCTGAGCAGAGCCTCCAATGACTAACTTGACCAACGGCTAATTTTGACTTTAGGACGAGGGTCATAAAAATTATTATGGAAATTAGGTAACTAATAAATATATAAAATAATTTTAAATGGTGTTAATGGTTAGTTAAAAAGGTATTAATAATTAAAAATTATAAGTTATATAGTATTTACATGGGAATTAGTTATGTAAAGGACCTTTCTTATAATATATGAATAAATTATATGTATATAT